>CAUYPK010044283.1:0-18842 GCA_963574355.1 Loris lydekkerianus
TCACTCATAATCCTAATCGGAGGCTGCGGGGAAGAGGATCATTTGAACTCAGGAGTTGGGGATCTGGCTGAGCAAGAGCAAGACCCCATCTCTACTAAATATAGAAAAAAACTAGCACATCTGTAGTCCTAGCTACTCAGGGAGGCTGAAGCAAGAGGATTGATCAAGCCCAAGAGTTTGAGGTTGCTGTGAGGTCTAATGCCATAGCACTCTACCCACGGCAACAAAATGAGACTCAGTCTCAAAAAAAAAAAAAAAAAAAAAAAGGTGTATTGGATTATGTAGCTAAAAATTACGACTCGCATGGAAAGTTGGTACTGTTTCCTTTTTTTTATTCCAAGGAGTATCTAACTAATTACATTTATGCTCCTTGTCAAAGTCTTCAAGTTTTGTTCATTTTTTTCACGATTCCAAATCTACTTGGGAATTCTAGGACAAAACCTGTGAACGCTCATTACATATTGAAGATCAGGAAAAAGCTAATAAATTTACTAAATTCTAATTAGGATTTGGACCCAAATGCAAATGTGCACACCATAACATTTCCTATACATTCTACAGATATAGGAAGTTTATTAACTTATATTATTCCGCAAATAAATGTTTAATTTGATTTAACCACGTTCCATAGGTTGGATTTGGGGGGTGTTTTTAAAGTGTTGAGAGCTTAGTGTTTATTTTTGTAATTCAACAATTTATCCAAAAATGCAGAACATTTTTCTGGCTGGCCAGTAAGATAACATTTCAGTGTTGGTAAGTCCATTGACTGTATCAGCCCAGGAAGTGGTTACAGAAGAAGAGATACCCCTCTTTGTGAAGCTGCTTTGCCAATTCCAGTTGATGATTTTCATCAGCTTTTCGTTTATAAACACCACGGCCTTCATTTTTCCAGAGACTCCAAACAAGTTCCTGCCCCTGCGCGACTAATGACAAGATCTGCCTTCCCAAGGTCTTCTTTTACCGAATCCTTATACCTATAAACATCCCAAGTAAATGACTCAATATGGAACGGTGCAGGTCCCACTGGTCCTCTCCCAGTTTGGAGGGTAAGTCAGCTGTAACCGAGGCTCTCGATTATTTGCAGACAGTTGTGCGACGACACACGTGCAATCAGATCATCAAAGCTGGTGGTCCCTGCAGTAACAAATATGCTCTTCATTGTGTTGTTTCAGGGTTTTGCAATCCAGAATTGCAAGGCCCGGATGTGAGGCCTATCAGTTATTTTCTTTTACATTGTGTTGTGGTCATTTTATCTGTGTGTTTTCTCCTTTTTTTTTTTTTTTTGAGACAGAGTGTCATTATACCGTCCTCAGAAGAGTAGAGTGCTATAGCAAGACAGCTCACAGCAAACTCAAACTCTTGGGCTTAAGTGATTCTCTTGCCTCAGCCTCCCGAGTAGCTGGGACTATAGGCGCCCACCACAACGCTGGCTATTTTTCGGTTGTAGTTACCATTGTTGTTTAGCAGGCCTGGGCTGGGCTCGAACCTGCCACCTTTGGTGTATGTGGTGGGCACCCTACTCCCTGAGCTACGGGTGCCGAGCCTGTTTTCTCCTTTTGAATCTAACTACTTATGCTCAAAGTACTTATGATCCAAGTGCTCATTTTCTATTTGTTTCCCAACAAACAGCTCAGTAAATTGGAAAGAGCAAAAACGGAAGAAGAGACTTTGAAGTCTCTTCTCTTACTAGATGGGCAAGATAGTTCTCTTTTCTAAATCCTGGGTTCCCCAGTTGTGTGTTGGAGATAAGAATACGTAATTAAATTCAGCAGGTTGTGGTCTGTCTTCCGTGTCTCTAGACTTTGGATGAGAATATATTGCTATCTCAGCAGTACAGTGCCTCCCACACCGAGGATGGATGGACGTACTGAGGTGTTCATGCGTCAGCTGCCTTCTTCCCTCTGCCTAGGACTTTGAACAAGGCACGTGAGGTCTCTGTTGTTAAGTATTTTAGATAAAAATGAGGGAATTAGTGTGAATTTTATATATTTTTCCTTGGCAGTGGCATCTCTGCTAATCAAGGATTGGGAAACGGTAATCTTGCCTGCCAGCAATGTCGAAGGGATGCTAACTTGCACTGCCTTATCCGTCTTTCTCTCTTATGACAAGATAGAGTAATTCTTTATAGTCATATACATTTTTTTCCTTTTAAAGTGTCTAAGCAACATAATAAATACATTTATTATTTGTTCTGGGTCGTGTTAATTCTTTCTGCCAAAGGGGAAAATATGAATGTGCAGAAAATTCCTGGAAGAATATCTGGGGACCTAAAAATAAAAATCAAGGTGTTATTTGGAACTTGTCAAGGGGAGACAAGTTATAAGAGTTGCAGCCCAGATGTGCATGAAGCAGCTCGTAAATTCTGTTTCCCACTATGTTTTATCTTGCCTGCCACTTTTCCTAAAATGAAAATAATTTTTAATGTCATAGAGATGGGAAAATGTTTTCTTTTGTAAAAGTAGTGCTGGGGTGAGCTGACATTCCCAGGGACCCTGGCCTGGGGGGAATTGGCCTCTGGGAGGGAGGAATGTTCCACAGCCTGACACTTGGGCACTTGAGCTCTTCCATGCCCTGTTACTGCTGTCCCTTTTTTTTGAGTCTCCCAGCTGCTTTTAGGGACTCTGGGAGATGACCACGGGATCTGATTAGAGTGCTTTAATTTTTCTTCCTAAGTCAGCCTGTGAAATAAGTATGAGTTCTGATTTGATTCATAATGTGAACCAGTAGTTCTTTTTCTCTTATCCTTTATAATAGTCAAAATGGGGAATTCCCTTCTTTTTGGCCTTCTACATGACTTAGGAATGACCAGGAGCTCAGAAGTCTGTACAATCCAGGAGACAGGTAAGGTAAAATAGCATGCTTCACAGCTTAAAGTTTTATGATTGTGACTCCTATAGAAGAAAGAATAACTTACTAATGAAAGATTAAATTAGAAACAGAAGTAACTGGTTTTTATTTATTTATTTATTTTTTTTATTTTATTAACACAGAGTCTGTCTCAGTCACCCAGGCTAGTGTCGTGGCCTCAACCTAGCTACAGCAACCTCAAATTCCTGGGCTTAAATAATCCTCTTCCTTAGCCCCCCAAGTAGCTGGGTCTACAGGTGCCTGCCGCCATACCCAGATAATATTTCTATTTTTTAAGTAGAGACAGGTCTTGTTCTTGCTCAGGCTAGTCTTGAACTCCTGACCTCAAGCAACCCACCTGCCTCGAGCTCCCAGAGTGCTAGGAATACAGGTGTGAGCCACCGCGCCTGGCTAAATTGGAAGTAACTTAAACTGGAAGTAATTAACTCTGTAATTCTAACAATTTGGCCAACCCCCTGGCACATACAGAGAAGTATCTCTGTGATGGAAATAAAAGGAAGTGTGGGAGTTTCCCCCAATTGAACTGATTTTATAGTCCATGTGGGAAGGTTAAAAGCAATTGTAAAATCTAAGTAACAAAAGAAGCAGAAAAATGATGAGGGTGTAACCAGAAGGAGCCCTCAGTTTGATGCCAACATTAGGAAGTCCCTAAGTTCAGTGCAGGACTTGAAGCCTGACATAGTCTGTTCCGACCGTGGAGTGTTAGTTTCTGCTTCTGGGGCCAGAGTGTGGCCTCTTGGAACTGATGTCACCATGTGGGCCCAAGGCCAGCAGCACCAGTCTGTCACAGAAGAGAAAGAAACAACCCCAGATGTGCTACCAGCTGCTCACAGAGGTAAATTTAGGTTATATTGTGGAATACACGCTCTTTTTTTGGACTGTAGATGGAACCATGTTATTCATAGTTCAAAGAGAGACAGGAGACGGAAGTCTGTCCACGTGAAGTGAGCCCTAACTGCCGCTGTCTTCCCTGAGTATCCACCAGTCTCCTCCTGCTTAGGGCATGATATGGTTGTGGTTTGGGTTGAAGCAGATCTTGTCGGGCAAGTGTGAAGGTCAAAGACCTCTTGGTGAAGACATACTCAGTCGAGGGAAGAAAGGGACCACGGAGAGTCCAAGTACCATACAGTTATTCAATATGAGATCTTTACGACTGGACAAAGGAAAACATGAAAGACTTTTAACTTAGATTGCTAATATCTAGATAGTTTTTCTTTTTAGTGTATCAGAAGTTATTAGGCCATCCAAGCACTAGCATTTCCTGAGGGAGAGTCAGAAAGGCTGGTGTCTAACTAGAGCATTTGCAGAACCTGTTGTATAGTGTAACAGATAAATTCAAATCGAAATGCAATCTACTAGGTTGATCTGAATAAAAGTAAGTCAAGGCAAAGTTATCTCAGAATCTACTATTTGACCCTTGAAGGGATTCAGAATCCAAAATTTATAGGCTAGGCTTGGTGGCTCACGCTTGTAATCCCAGCACTCTGGGAGGTGGAGGCAGGTGGATTGCTTGAGCTTGGGCGTTCAAGACCAGCCTGAGCAAGAGTGAGACCCCCATCTCTATTATTAAAAAAAAAAAAAAATAGGCTGGGCATTGTGGCAGGTAGCTGTAATCCCAGCTACTCTGGAAGCTGAGCAAGAGAATTGCTTGAGCCCCAAGTGTTTGAGGTTGCTGTGAACTCTGACACCATGGCACTCTACCCAGGCCAAAACCTCTCCCCACAAAATCAGCCGGGCGTTGTGGTGGGTGCCTATAGTCCCAGCTCCTTGGGAGGCCGAGGCAAGAGGATCTCTTGAGTTCAAGAGTTTGAGGTTGCTTTGAGATACAGTGATGCCAGGGCCCTCTACTCAGGGCAATGGAGTGAGGCTCTGTTTAAAAAAAAAAAAAGTAGAATCTAAGGTTTATGTATATTTCCACATTTTCGTTTCTGCCAATGGAGATTCACTTAAAAGCCTTACAAAGTACAGATTTAAAATAGGGTGATCCGTAATGTCAGTGACAATAGTTTGTACCTTTGTGCTAGCTTGATGGGTCTGAAGGCAAAGTGAGCTGGGGCAGAAGGAAGGAGTCTCTGACTTTATGAGATGCTGTTGTCACCTCTGACTTTGTCATGAGGAATCAGCACGTCTCAGGCTAAATGCAATGTGACCTGCCTGGCCGGACGCTGAGCGCCTAGGCAGGCAGAAAGAAACTCGCATGCAAATCCGGTGGTTTCTCTCCATCCTCACTTTGTTTGTTAACTTCTGTTATTGCTTGCAGTTGTGATAGTTTAAAATAATTAACAAAACATTGGCATTTTCTGTGTAGCTTAGTTTTTGGTTTTTCCTTTGGGGTACAAATATCAGTTTTTCCCTCCCCCCGTGGCTTGTATGTCTATACGTTTGTGTGTCATCTATAGGTACATATCTGTCTTCTATAAATTCCAACTATTCAAAGGGCAGTTCCTTTTATTTCAGATCTACCAGAATTTATTGAGGACTCTACATGCTAATTCTCTTACTGCAAACTTGACAGTGACTGGGCTCTCGGGACTTCCATCAGTCAGTATAGGGGAGCTGTCTAACAAAATTATTTGGGGGTTTCTGTCTATTTGGTAATAGGATAGTGTGTATTTATTCCTAGACAATACAGAGATAAAATGATGGAAAAATGATAGCAATAAAGGAAGACGGGAGCCTTCATGTTTGCTGGCAGCACTTGGTTCCGTCTGGCACGTGGCCTTTGCTAAGGGTTAGCATCCTATGTAATGTTCTTTCTCTGTCACTTGTTACATTTTCTTAGCCTTCCTGTGTTCACTGCATTTTATGTAGAAAGAGGAAAATTATTATTATGTATTTGCAACCTCAAGACTTTTTATGAGAACCGATTTTACGGTGTTGACGATAGTAAATGTCTTTTGTGTGCACTGGTCTCCATCATGAGTGTTTCCTAATAAATCAGCTTGAAAAGAGGAAGCTCTCCTTGGTGCCATGAGGTGGCTTCTGGCCACGTGTCTCTGGTCTGGCCATCCTTAGGAGCCTTTGTTGTCACTGTTCTTCTGTATCAAAGCACAGAAGAAGATGAAAGTTTCCTGCCCCTTTCTTGTGGCTTAATACTATTTATGTGAACCCTTGAGTGGTTTATCTTGAATGAGTAATAGTAAATATTACCGCTGGCATGAAGGCAAGAAAGCAGTAAATGGGCAAAAATTCATTGACGAGTTGCAATGGAAATTAGTTATTTCTTTATCTCTTTGGTATACATTTTAAGTCAAAAGGAGGATTTTGTCACAATGCTTTTCATTTTTGAAAACTGAGTGTTACAAAAGGTGAGATTCTTCCTCAGGCAGTGATCTCAGAAATAAACCCCTGGTTAGGGTCTATAATGAAAATGACTCTGAAATGAATCTGAGAGTTAGAAATAAGATTCAGATGTAAAACATTAAAAAAACAGAAAGAAAAAGCGGGCCCCACCAAGGGCTGCATCGAGATGGGAAAGAAAGCAATTAGCAGCTCCTTTTGCCACCTTCGCCACGGACGGCGACTTCCCCGGCCTCGGTCGTCCAGGACCCAGATGCCGGAGCATTTACTGCCGTCAGTCCTCAGATACATTTTTATTTTCCTGCCAGTAGTGTTCACTTTGTTCATGTCCGTTGAGCTTATTTTCTAGCCATTATTTTACCAGCAGCATGGCAAAGTTGCCACTCCCGGCAGAAAATGGAAGTAGAGTTTTATTTCCTTTGCTGAGTAGATAGTTTTTTCATTTCCTGCGCCCTAAACATGACTCCTGGTTTCTGTACTTGGTTTTGTTAGGTCCCTTTCCTCTAAACAGGAGACTTTTGGTCTAATTTCTCACTCAGTCCATGTTGCATACTGGGTTTTGAATAAGGAGTCAAGTATGGGGCTGGGCCTGGTGGCTCACACCGGTAATCCCAGCACTCTGGGAGGCCGAGGTG
This sequence comes from Loris lydekkerianus, assembly GCA_963574355.1. Taxonomy (NCBI): domain Eukaryota; kingdom Metazoa; phylum Chordata; class Mammalia; order Primates; family Lorisidae; genus Loris; species Loris lydekkerianus. The sequence continues at coordinate 6,804 of CAUYPK010044283.1, forward strand.
GATGGATCGCCTGAGTTCAGGAGTTCAAGACCAGCCTGAGCAAAAGCGAGACCCCCATCTCTGCTAACAAAGAATAGAGAAAACTAGCTGAGTGTTGTGGTGGGTGCCTGAGGCAAGAGGATGGCTCGAGCCCCAGAGTTTGAGGGTGCTGTGAGCTATGTGCCGCTCTACCCATGGTGACAAAATAAGACTTTGTCTCAAAAATAATTCAAGTAAGGTTGACATTTATACCCTTCTTTTAAAGTGCTTTTAGCTAAAAGAAGGCAGGGGTTTTATAAAAGCCCAAGTACTGTCCTCTTTTTGCACAACACACTGTCCTACAGATCAAAATAGGTACCTGCAAAATGTTTCAAAGGGTTGGAGCTCCGCTCCCATTTCTTCCAGAAAGCCTTTGAGCTATGCAGTGTGTTCAGTTTCTGCAAATTAGGTGGTATGAAATGGTAACAAATCTCGAAAGGTATTTTAACAAATGGGGTTTTTGTGGCCCACTTAGAGACAGCTTCCCTCCTCTCCTTGGTTTTGTTTTTCCCCGTGTTCTTCCTATGAATTGCATTGTTCAAAAAACAAACAACAACAACAACAAAAAAAAACAACCCAAAATCTTGTTGATGAGATCATAGGAAAATTTAGTCTGTAGAAAATAAACATAGACCCAGCTCTGTCTTTCCATCATCGTCTGTATCCCTGGAACTTTCTTTACAGCATAATCATATCTCTGGCACTTTCTTTGCATCATAATGGCATCATCAGCACTTTCTTTACATTTTTAACATGGGACCTGTTTGAATTTCCTCCCCCCCCACCCCCCTGTCACAGGTCCTTTTCTCTTCATCACCTTCTGTTTTTGCTCTGGCCAAGCTCTGCCATCTTCCTGTCCCTTCATACTACAGCTTTTCAGACAACTCTTTTTTCTGCTTAGTGTTAACTCTCTTTGCTACTCTCCTTTGAAGCCCACACAGCTTATTTATGAAGACTTTGCCCTTTGAGGTTCTTGCTGTTAAGCTGTTTTCCGTCTCTTCTTTCATGTATTCGAATACCAGCCTCGCCGCTGAAACTTTTCCTTACTTTTTTATCTTTTATAAAATAAGGGAGCATTGTGTCAATCCACCCGCTTGGAGAGCAGAGCAGCTGTGGTAGAAATCATTTCTACAGCTGGGATTTCTCTCTTGGACCTTTTACATTTTCTTTTTGAAACGACTCTGGGGTGTTCTCCAGAATCTACGCCCATTCTAAACTTCTCTGACCAATGAAAAGTTCTCTGGCCAATGAAAAGTCTTGGCTCATCTTTCTTCTGATCTGTATCTTAACCCAGGTTCTGATCCAAAGCACTTTTTGGTAGTTTTGTTACACTGTTGGCTTATATTCAGTTTTCAGAAACCCAAACCCTCAATAATAGTAACAGCAACAACAATAATAATTAGTAGTTACCAGAGAGTGTATGCTTTCTGTTTAACACGTATGAGTTGTAAAGCGTAAGATCATACAGAGGATGAAATAAAGGTCCAACATGGTTATGTGAATTGTCCAGGTCATGCAGTTAGTACGAGTCAAGGCAGGTGGTTAGATTTTTACCTATAAAGACTTGAAGCTGTACTCTCCCCATCCCATGTTCTAACATTGCTAATTTCAGTTACCTATGTGTATTCATCCCATATTCCCAATATGCTAGTTTCAGCTCAGTCTTTGAGGCTGAATTTTGTCTGAGGCTGATTTGCTATTCCTGTCATATTTCTGGATCATTCAATATTTGAGAAATATTCTTTTCTATGTCTGCCTGAAAGTTATTCTTTGTCAAGACAGGACCAAGATTGTAGGAGCATAGCCCAGAACCAGAAGCTTCATACCGGGCTGACTGACTGTTACTCAACTGTTTTTTTGATAGAGTTGATAAACAAGCTATTCTTAGGTAGTGTTAATGAACAAGCTATGAATTCATCTAATCATCCTTTCATTCAGCCAGCATTTCTACGTTGCCCGTAATAATTTAATGCAACAGGAATCAGCAAGAGTGAGGCACTATCTTAGATCCTGGGCAAATGACAAAAAGAACAAGACACTGTCGTTCTGGGGTTGTGAGGCCGGAGGGAACAGACAAGCATACAAGCAGTCACACGTAAGTCATGACTAATTTTCTCTCAGATATATATAGACCCTGAGAAATTTGGAATAGGAAGAAACAGATCTTGTTTAGGGGAAGAAGGACTGCTGTATCTTGATGGTAGCATGCAAGGGGAGCCTTGGAGCAGTGTGGAGGACTTGTGAGAACATAACTGTAGGTGTGGTGCTGCACTGACGCAGGCCGTGTGTGAATAGTAAATCATCTGCTGTAACCACAGTGTGGGGACTTGGGGGAATGCAGTATAAAATAGTATTGGAGCTTGGGTTAAAAGTGTTATAATTTCACCAGGTACAGTGGCTCAGGCCTATAATCTTAGCCCTCTGGGAGGCTGAGAGGGGAGGATCACTTGAGGCCAGGAGTATGAGACCAGACAAAGCAAGAGCCCATCTCTTACTAAAAATAGAAAAATTAGCCAGGTGTGGTAGTGTGCACCTGTAGTCCCAGCTACTCAAGAGGCTGAGGCAGGAAAATCATTTCAGCCTAGGAGTTTGAGGTTGAAATGAGCTATGATGATGCCACTGCACTTTAGCTCATGAGACAGAGTGAGACATAGTCTCAAAAACAAACAAACAAACAACAACAACAAAAAAATCCCAAACTTTGCCATGTAAAGGAGCTTGGACTTGACCATGGCCCTGCTGACAACAGTGTCCTGGTTAGGATCATGGGCTCTGTAGCCAGACTGCCCACGTTTGAATTATGCTGTGCTACTCACCACCTGTGTAACTGTAGGTAATTTACTAAAACTTGTGTCTCACTTTTTATGTCTGCAAAATGAAGTTGCCTTTTAAGGTTTTTGTGAGAGTTTACTGAGTTCATATTTGTTAAGCACTTATATAATACTTGTAAGCACTTGTCAAGGACAAGAGAGATTTTTGTCTTTGGAGGAGAAAAGTGACATGACCAGAGTTGGAAGGTAACTCTAATGATGGCTTGAAGGATGGATCACTGAGAGGTTGTGTGTGTAGTGGGGGTTTAGGTGAGGCGGGGGCTGTAGTGAAAGCAATCAGGAAGCTGACGGGATGTGCAAGAAGCAAGCAGGGAAAGGGCCACTTTCATTCAGGGTTCCAATAATTTTCACTGTACTATTTTCTGTATCCTTGTTGTTTGGTGTTTCTATTCTCCTTTCTCTTCTTAGAAAAGAAATTACAGGTCAGGCCGGGTGGCTTATGGCTATAATCCTAACCTGCTGGAGGGCGGAGGTGGGTGGATCACCTGAGCTCAGGAGTTTAAGACCAGCCTGAGCAAGAGGGAGGCCCTATCTCTACTAAAAATATAGAAAAAACTATCTGGGTGATGTGGTGGGTACCTGTAGTCTTAGCTACTTAGCTACTGGAGGCTGAAGCAAGAGGATCGTTTGAGCCTAAGAGTTTGAGGTTGCTATGAGTTGTGACCCCAGGGCAACAGAGTGAGAGTGTGTCTCCATAAATAAATAAATAAATAAATAAATAAATAAAAAAGAAAAATAAATTATGAACAAGGCAACTCAGCAGTCAGGAGTCCCTCGGGGATTTGCAAGAGGCACAGTAAAGATGTGTTATCCCTATTTATCCTGACTACATTTTATTTACTTCTGTAATCTGAGGAAGGCATCCAGTTCACTGCACTCTCTGTAGATATGGTTAGCAAACCACCAGCAAACACTTCCACAACAGACTCTGTGCACCACGCACCTTATCAGCAGTCCCATGGCTGTGTGGAATTTTGTAGCTGCTACTGACCCAATGATAGGAACCTGCAAACTCAAGCCAGAACCCTTCAAATACAGTAGCAGAAATCTAATTCTCATTCTTAACCTCTAATGTTCTTTTTAGCACCGAAAGGCATATGAAATGCACATATGTACAGCAAATGAGATGTTAACAGTGGTACTTGTCTATAGATAATAATTTGCTATTTCAGAACACTCTGAAGTTCTGCTTCTAAGATTCAATTCAAGATAAAAAGAGCACATAGATATTGTAACATGCTACCCTGGATAGCAAGGTCATTTAAAAATAGGTGGTCTTTACTTTGAACTTGGAAGAGATAGTGATTGAAGCTTTGAGGAAGGGCCTTTGTCTCTGTGCCTGATTTGTCTAAATGATCTGTCTGAAAGGCCACAGGTGCCTTACACTACCTGAGACCTATGAAAGTAAGACAGTTGTTAAAACAAGGAAAAGAATCAGTGTCTCTGAAGACATAATGTAATGATTATGGAGAATTTGATTATGGACCTCTGTTTTTTAGATCCTGCTAGAATTCCAGCATCTCTCAGAGCTAAGTTTGCACATGACCAGTAGAACAGTGGGCTCTCTCCATTCAGTAGTCATTTCCAATCTCGTTGCACCAGGAATCACATTGGGCCCTGAAAACATACCAATTTCTAGGCTTCACACCCAGAGGCTCTGATATAATTAGATTGATAGGGAGCCCTGGCCTCAGTGGTACACATGTGCAGTCCAGCTCCAGAGTCTCTGCTCTAGAGACCACTCACCCCTCCGCAGGAGGGATTTCAGAAGATTGAGGTGGTCCCTCTCTGACTTAGAGGACCCAGATGCCACCTTTGACCACAGTTCTGATGACACGAGTCCTTCCTGCTTTCTTTCCCTGTGGCCGAGTATACAACCTATCAATCTGCCTAGTTTGTCACAATCTGGAAGACAGAGACTCTGTTTTTACTTTTTGCCTTTGGAGAATTGGCGCCTTTACTGGATGAATTACCACTAGAATTGTCTGGTACTAACCAAGAGTTCCGTATGACCCCATTCCTGAATGCTCCCTTTCAGAATTCTCTCCCCTGGGACACACTCTCTCTCGAGGTGTGAGGACTGGTTAGAGCAATCTCGGGTATCTTGGTGCTGGCTTGACCTACTGCACTTGAGGCTGGTTCCTGTCCTGTTCTCCCCAGTTTTGTGCCAGCGTCAGGACATATAATGGTCTGAGTGCGGGGAGAACAGAGACCACCTATAGAGATTTTTAAGATATGGAAAGCTGGACAGCAATTTGGATATGGAGTCTGGAGAAAAATGTTTGGGCTGGAGACATGTACTTGGGATCTTCTATAGCAATAATAACGGTAAAGGACGGTGCCTCGATTGCTTATGGGTATTTTGTATTTCGGATAAAAAGTAGAAAGCCAAAAATCCTGTACTTATTTGTAAAACCAGAGCAAAAATGTATTTTTTCACCTGATCCTATTTAAAACCATGAATGTGTAGAGAATGAAGAGACAGGAAGTTTTTTTTTTCCCCGTCCTTTTTTCCTCCCACACCATGAAGATTCGCTGACTTAACAAGGAGCACCTTCATTCATCCTCCTTGTACTTCATTATTTGTTTCCTTTCCAATCAGCAAATTACATTTTAAATAGTCTTGGGTAGTCAGGAACTAATTATATAATTTAGACGTGTGGAAGTTCTCATTACCCCCCTACAGCCTAGAGTATTTTTCTTTGAAATCTTAGGGCGGCAGTTCTCAACCTGTGGGTCACGACCCACAGGAACTGTATTAAAAGGCCGCGGCATCAGGAAGGTTGAGGACCACTGCTTTAGAGCATTTGGCAAACCCTTCCCTTTGGCACCATGGTGAGCTTTCTTTAAAGCAATTTCTAGGAAAGGTATTATGTTTGGAGCATGTAGGGAGATCAGAATTTTCTTTTTATTAACCTCTTCTCCTAAAATTACATAGCACACTCTGTTTCTAATAAGAAAGATTTAAATGTCCATTGTGCAGTGTGTGTTAATAGAGCGCTAAACTGACTGACTTAAGAGGCTTTGTGGGTGCTGGGCAGCTGCATGCATATGACGCCCTTCCCGGTTTGCTTTGTGTTTTGACTGGTGTCTGTGGGACTGTAAATTACTCAGGATAGCTCATCAGAGAGTAAATTAAGATCAACATCTAATTTTCATCAAGTATTTTATTTTATTCAGTTTTACTGTTTGGCTAATTGAGACTTACAGAGATCAAGCACCTTGGCCAAGGTCATCTCGTGTGTTAATATCTTTAGCTCAGTTGAGTTTGCTTTTAGTCCCTGTTGATTCCTGCATCATGTATTCATTAGCCTGTTAATTAGCATCCAGTCCTCCCTGTTGCTCTTCTGATGAACTGGCTGTGTTTAAGAGCCCTCAGCACTGGTGGGATTTATGGGAAGTCTGCGTGCTCGTACATTACCTTTTATCTGAAAAGGAGAAACAGAGAGAGTTCAATTATGATGATCTTCTGCACAGCAATGTGCCTCTCAAGGGGTCTGTCACCCCACGCCAGCAAAATCAAGCCAGGGACTGCTCCGGCCCACCGCTAGGCTGAATGGAGTGGAATGATTTACACTGCCTGGTATTTGAAGCTGGCATGGTGGTAGGCAGGATGGCCTACAAATAAGTTAACTTCATTTCAGGAGCAGGAAGCCATTGCCAGGATAGAAATGTTTCACATTCATTTCCTAGAGGTTGCTAGAAGTACAGCATAGCTGGTAGATTTGTGTTGCTGCCTCTGAAGAGCTTTGTCCTCCCAGATATAAAATGTGAAGCTCGCAGGAATGCGAGTAGGAAACTATTCCAGAAGGATGAGACAGTGGGAACCTGTAATTACTCTCCAGTCTCGTGCCTTCTAGGATATGCTAGAATGCAAAACACTTGGAAAGAATTCCTTGTTGAAATTTAAATTAAACATGTTAAGATGAATACTATGAATAAATAAGTTATACTGTAATTATCTTGTATATAACTTTGAAAGTATGAATTCATCAAAAACTGTACTCCAGCTATGCCCTCACCCACCCATTTTCTGCTGAAAATATATTCCCATAGTAATTTATTTTTTATAAAAGCAAATAGTTTTTATTACTGGCTTTTCCTCTTCGTTAATAATGCTTTTTCTTCTAAGTAATTCCTTTAATCTACATCTTTCCCTTTCCTTCCCTCATCACCATTTACACCTCCGTGAGGCTGGGGAGACAATGTTAATGTTAACACAGAGGCAATCAGTGGCCAGTTAATCACCCACCTCAGCACAGACTGCTTGGAGCTCTGCTTTGCTGTTGGGCAGAGATAAATTAGAAAGGGAGACCCATGACATAAAACAATGCCTTGAAATGATTGACAAACAAAGGTAAGCATTTAGCAAGCTGTTAAGTGAAAGAGAAATTCCCTGCAAGGAGAAAGGGGACAGCCTTTATTTATCTCGCAATAAGGGCAAATGGTAAGAATAAAGTGTCAGCCCAGGCACATTTTATGTCATTTCAAGAGACTAAAAGCCCATTTGGCATAGCGTGTTTGCATTATAGAATATAAAAGGCACAACCTAATGTCCTAATACTGATTTACAGCTCAGTGTGCTTTGAGCTTTATTTTCCTTCATGTGGAGAAAAAAAAAAAATCCTCAACTGTGATGAAAACGTGGCAAGTCTGAAGTAGCTGCCCAGGTTGGAAGGCATGGCTGTTCTTGAAGGCAACATAGCTCTCTCATCCCTGGCTTGGATTACTTTGTGAGTGGAGCTAACAGTCAGGAGAGTGTTTTGTGGGAAACACCATAAAGTATAAAATAGAGACAGGTTCTTTGCCGGTGAATTGGACAGCGCTGTCAGAGGTATAAGCCCTCCGTTTACAGGGGATTCAGATCTCTTCAGGATCAAGTGGGCACAGGCTCACATGGTCCTCAAAGTCAAGTGTAGGGCTGACGTGGGAGTTAATTCTTGAGTTGATCTGTCCTTGCAAATGCCTAGGAAACTCACATGTTCATCTTACACATTCTTGAAGCTTGTTTTCTAACATGAGAAGTTAGACAGGTTATAGGAGTCCTCGTATCTTACTTAGCAAGCACTTCGCCATTTTTCTTTTGTTTTTTGGCTGCAATTAAAATTTGTACATCAGTCGTGCCCTTGGCTGTCTTCTTCATCTTTGGGAATATTAACTGGTTCTTTTCTATGTAAGGGCAGAAAGGCATTTATATTTAATTTGGTGCTTTGCTGCCCCTTCCCTGCCCTTGTTTCTGGAGCTCTGCTGAGGATGAGGAAGTGGGTGGGGCACCCTCTTTGCCTCTAGCCCCTTGGCATTCAGTTAACCTTGGCTGAATAACGGGTCACCCAGGTAGAGTCTGTGGCCCACACTTCTTTGGTGAATTTTATTTGCACCTTTGTGAGTGGTTCTTGCTTACATTACTGTGGTCCTCCTGTGTGACTGGATGGCCCCAGGAACCCATGCTGATGCCAAAGTGCTGTTCCTTTATCAGTGTGAACAGACAATAGATCAATCAGACATCAACAGAACAGACTTCCAGGCACTGCTCCCCCGAGCCTTTGATGCAGAAAGGAGTATGGGCTTTCCTTCTGTGCTTTCAGAAGAGACCCTTGTGTGTTCACCCTTTCCCCCGTTTTAGTCCAATCATAACCCGGGAGATATGAGGGGATTATAAAATGCTGACGCTTGAGGAGATGTTAGGAGTCATCTCTCCAATTATTGAATTCGCATATGAAGGGAGTACACCTGGCCACTTTTATTTGGCCAGCTTCAATAATTACTCCCTCGGACTGGACAAGGACACGGGTCTCCTGACCCTTGTCTCAAACCTTAGTCTCCATCAGTCAAGCCTTACGAAATTAGTGGCAGTGACCAAGCAATGATCATAAAGATTAATTGTTGGGTTTTCAGAATCGCATTGGCAAGAGTCAGCTTGGGATGGACTCGTCGGTTTTTCAAACTGGCTCTCAAGAGTTGGAAAGAGGGGAGCTAGCATGCCTTGGGTACCGCACAGGAAGCTTAAGTACAGGAACCCCCTTTATCCTTGTGGGTACTTTTCAAGGTTCCCAGTGGGTTTCTGAAACCTCAGACAGTACCAATATACTATATTTTTCCGATGTATGTATACCTGTGGTAAAGTTTAATTTATAAATTAGGTGCAGTAAGAGACTAACAACCATGGCTAATAATAGCTAATAATAGCTAATAATAATGGCTATTTGAACAAATATGGTAATATAGTATAACAGAAGTTATGTGAATGTGGTCTGTCTCACTCTCAAAATGTCTTATTGTACTATGTGCATCTGTTTTTAGAAGGTGTCTGACTGTGGGCAGTTGAAACCACAGAGAGCAAAGCCTGGGTAAGGTGGACCTTGGCATTGGTCACTGCAGCACCTTTTCATCTGTGCTTGGAGACCTCCGACCTCTGGCATTCATATTCCTCAGAATGCACATAGCTGTTCCTGAGGAAGCCATGTGGATTTTTATTTTCCCCTGTTTTTGTATTTTTTTTTTTTTTTTATGTGTAAAACCGGAACAATAACACCACTGTAGGTGTGGGGTGATACGGGCACATCTGCTCCATCCTGACCAGAATGATAACACTTACCACTGCAAGTGAGGGGTGATACGGGCACATCTGCTCCATCTTGAGTTTCTTGTGGAGGAGGCTGGGTGTTCAGGGCTGATCTGTGTCAGTGGTTCTCAAAGTGTTGTTCCAAGACCAGTAGCAATAGCTTGACCTGAAAATTTATTAGAAATGCACATTTAGGGGCCCCTTTCATACCCTACCCTATTACAAACTCTGGGATGGGTCCAGAAGTCTTCCGAGTGATTCTAATGAGTGCTGAAGGTTAAGAACCACTGATCAAACATTCTTTTCTCTCCACCCTCTAGTACAGACTCTATGACTGTAACTGGGTAGATTGAAAGGAAACATTTATATGAGAATAAGTGAAGACTCATGGTTGACACTTATCCCTTATACTTCATGATGGAGAAACGAGTGGGCGTGGCTCTAGCCTATGGTTTTATGACCAGCCCTGTAGGAGCAGGGGTCTCTGTCAGTTCTAAGCTCTGCAAGGCAGGGGCCACGACCGGCATGTTCTCTGGCATTTTCCCAGCATCTATCACAGTCTTCAGAACACAGTTGGTACTTAATGTTTGTTGAAGAATGAATAAATGAATGAATGAATGCCACGAGTGTTTCGGCACTGCAGCATAGTAGAAGCAGCACAAAATTTGACAAGGAACAATTCCAAAGTCCACTTTTGACTCTGTTGGTTGGGTGTCCTGAATTATGTTCCTTTATCTTCGGGCTTGAGGGGTCTGGGGTTTGTAAGGATAGGATTAAGGTGGAGTTGCTTTTCCAGGACTGTCCCATCCTAACCCTGAATAATAGTCTATTAAAGAAGAAATGATTGCAAGGTGATTGCAGATACAACCTTATCTCCATTGAGACTTAATTTAACCTTCTCCATGATGTTTCCTGTGTCACTCCTCAAGTCCACCAAGATCTTTCTTTTCTAGCAGATTGATTATCTTTCTGCCTCCCCATCCCAGTTTTCATCATCACTTGACTCTAATGTGGAAGAAATGATATACACAGATAGTCACATGTAAGCCGTTAAGGGCAGGGATTGAGATGTATACATTATTTATGCTATAAAATAACCACGACATTAGAAATCACACAACACATACTAATAAATAGAAAGGAATTAAGTGGACTAATAAGGGTGATATATGATACATCTTGCAGGGTCATGCAAGTCTGGGTTTTGATCGTAGTTTAAAATTGGAACTAATCCTCTGTGAAGGTTAGCTTCCCACTTGTGAAATGGAAATAATACCTACTTTCTAGAATTATTGTGAGGAAATAAATATGGTAACATGGAAAGCGTCTACTACAGTGTCCGGAACATAGGGGTGCTCAAAGTGCAGTTTGCTTTTCATATTGTGACATTTTTCCGTGGCCTGCCTCTCCACTGAACATAAATACTGATTTCTTCACTCTCAGAACTATCTCCGTGTGGTTTTGGTCTTCATGGTTTTCTCAGATATTTTGAGAAAGAGATTAAAATAAAGAAAGGCACTGGAAGGTGTAGAATAGAATTACAAGTGAGAAGCAAGACTGAGTGTACAAGATAACACAAACTTGGCAATTTAAGAGATGAAGGGTCCGGAGTGGTGTCTAACCCTGTAATCCCAGCACTCTGGGAGGCCGAGGCGGGTGGATCGCCTGAGCTCACAAGTTCGAGACCAGCCTGAGCAAGAGCGAGATCTTGTCTCAAAAAAAAAAAGAGAGATGAATGTTGAGAAAAGTGTATCTTGATGATTAGAACAACATAATTAAGTCAGAATTTCATGGAATTCTATAAGAAGGATCATGCCCTTATAGAGTTAAAACAGTTTTAACTGGGAATTATTTGGTTTGATCCCATCTAAAAACTCTTGCAAGCACTGTTTTCTTAGTAATATTTATGGTTATTTGCTATTATTCAGAACATGCCCTTTGATGCTTCTAAAGAATGGGAAATGGAGGTTACAGGAGGGGAGAGATGTACAGGCAGAAAACAGTGAGGATGATTCTCTCCTCTGATAACACCCACCACATATTGGTCATAGTCTTGATATATGTTTTTCTGATGGCTTATAGCACAGAAAAAAGTTAAAACAACATAGAACATGAGAGGGGCAGGCTCTTCCAATCCTTGTTTGCCATCTCACCCCTCCAAGGGCCAGGGATGGGCCTTAGAACACAACCGGCGGAGAGTCTGGACACATACTTGGCCTTCTCCCAGAGCCCAGCATCCCGGGCCCAGCCATGTTGCCCCACCTGCTTTTAGAATTGAAGCTTTTTTTGAAGGTAGGAATATTTTCCAAAAGAACTGCTCAGAGGAAAATTTTAAAGAGGAGGACAGAACTGGCTTCATCATTCTGTGACTGATGACAGGACATGCTGGCTTTATTTCTTATGTATTTTCTGTGCTCTAAAAGGAAGGAATGAAAGACATTGGTTCTTAGTCAAGAAAGTAGATTTCTGCTTCCCCCCCCCCCAATAACCTTAATTGTCATTAATTGTCCTCATATCAAAATTGAGTACAGAGGATTCATGCTTCTCCATTCTTGTGATGCTTTACTAAGAATAATGTCTTCCACTTCCATCCAGGTTAATACGAAGGATGTAAAGTCTCCATTTTTT
>CAUYPK010044287.1:0-10939 GCA_963574355.1 Loris lydekkerianus
CCCCATTCCATCAAGGACACAACACAGAATAATCTCCCAAAATGTCACTAGCGCTGAGGTTAAACTATACCACAAGACTATGAGGAAAGGACCAAGGAAGGGGAAGGGAGGGGGGAGGTTTGGGTGGAGGGAGAGTGATGGCTTGGGCCACATCTATGGTGCATATTTTTATCTATAATAAAAAAAAAGAAAAGAAAAAAAAAGTTCTAATTAAATTGACTCTGGCTCTGCTCAACAGGGAGAAATTCAAGGTCTCTAATAGCACAATTGGAGCCATGGATCCACACTCCCGCCTGCCAGACTCAGTCCACACTGTTGTCTGCTTCTCTGCTCACAGGCCCAGTTGGAGCCAGGGGCCATGCCCTGCCCACCAGCTTCAGTCCATACCCAGCTAGCCTCTGCTTGCCAGACCAGTTGGAGTCAGGGGACCATGCCTCCTTCTGCCAGTCTCAGTTTACTGTCTGGCAAGCCTCTGCTCGCAGGCTCTGTTAGAGTCATGGCACCGTATTCTGCCTGCAAGTCTCAGTCCTCACCTAGTAAGCCTCTGCTCATCAGCCCTGCTGGAGACAGGGGACCACACCCTAACCTTCAGGTCTTGGTTCACACCCAGTAAGCCACTGCTTAATACACTTCTCTTTCATGCCCTGGAAGAGATAAGAAAAGAAAAAGAAAATAAAGAAGAAAAGAAAAAAAAATGAAAAAATTAATTGTAATTACTATGATGCTCTTAGCTATCCAGGTGAGTAAAAACAAAAACAAAAACAAAAAACAGTTTTTGCAAGAACACTAGGTGGCACTCCAGTATCAGCAGAGACAGCCACCTCAGAATGTGAAATCCATGGCTGGCATTCATAAACTGGTTGTCAAGGAGATTGGGTCTTGGCTTCATATCTCTTCTGGGAAGGGAATTGTGGGTAGTGGGCAGAGGTATTGATGACAAGAGTGTGTTGCCACAGGCCTGGAATGTCACTGTATGTTCGAGGATGTTGCAACCCTGTTCTGGGACCAGTTAGGGAATTATAAATCTTGGCTAGAGCAGGGATCATCCCTCAGTCATCCAAATGGGACCCACAGATTGAAAGGGTATACATGAGGAAGGCAGTATTTCCCTGACCTGCTTAGAGGAGGTGTAGGATCAGCCTAAAGATGGCCACCCAAGCTTGAAAGGTAGAGCCTAAGCCAGCCAACTGATCAACTCATGAGGCCTCAGAGTCCATGGAAAGCCATGCCAAGCAAGGCCCCACACAGGCCTCAACAGGCTCTGGCCTCAGCAATCTCTGAGCCACCTCTGTATCTTCCTGAATTGGGTTGGTGGTTCACCATTTCCCTGATGCTTGTTAGGCCACCAGTCCGCCACCTGCCAGATCCCACACCCAGGCTGCCTACATTCTGTAAGGGAAGTGTTCATCCACAAGTTACCAGCTCCTTCCCAAAGAAGCCCTGAGACAGTCTGTTCCCTCTCCAACCCTCCCCAGAAGGGCTGGCATTTGTGCACCTGACAGCCCCATGGGTCCACTGCACCAGTTTGCTCCACTCTACACCCTCTGCCTGGTGGGATAGACCCACCCAGGAATTAGGTCAGTCCCCAGTCCATCCCCACAGGGGCTATAGGGGGTGGTGGTTTTCCTGTGGCCCTGACCCCCTGGTGATTCCACATGGTGGCTCATCCCCTAGATCACCATGTTCTGTGTCCCATGCTGTCACTCTGTGACTTTACAGCACTGTTGCTCACCAGTATGATCCAGATGGTAACAGCCTGTCATACTTCTCCCTAACCTTCTCAGGAGAGGCTGGTGGGAAGATGCCTCTAGTTTGTCATCTTGGAGCACTCACCCCATATATTTCATTTTTTAATTATTTCTTTTCATATTCTACTATATGCAATGAAAGGAGGCCATGCAACATCCTGAGTGTTTTGCTGATTAGCTTTCTTCAGACAGATGTCCTAGTTCATTGCTTTTAACTTCTGCCTTTCAAAAATCCTTTTTGCATGGACACAATTCAGTCGAGTTCTTTGCCACTCCATAACAAGGATGACCTTTACTCCAGTTTCCAATACTTCATTTCCATCTGAGACCTCATCAGAATTGCCTTTATCCTTTTTATTTCTACCAGCATTCTGATCATAACCACTTAAGTAATCTCTAGGAAATTTTGGACTTTGCCTACATTTCTCTTCTTCTGAGCCTTCACTAGAATCACCTTTAATCCTCTCTTTGTAGCAATACAGCCTTTTTCCAGCATTCACTTCAAAACTGTTCCATATTCTAACCATTACCCAGTACCAAAATTTCTTCCACATTTTTAGGTATGTGTTATAATGATATCACTTCTCTGCTGTAACAAAATTCTACAGAATGTCTAATATATAATGAACAGATATATACCGGCTCACATTTCTGAAGGCTGGCAAATTGAGGGACAGCATTTGGTGAGGGCCTACTTGGTGCGTCATCTTATAGTAGAATGACAAAGAGAGGATGAGGAGGGAGCAAACTTCTCCCTTTATAAGAAACCCACTCCCAATATAAGCAGCATTAATGCATTCATGAGGACAGAGCCCTCATGGCCTAATCACTTCTTAAAGGCCCCAGTTTTTAACATTGTTGCATTGAGATTAAGTTTTTAACATATGCTTTTTGAAAGATGCATTCAAACCATAGCAAATGACTGTAACCAAAGAGATAATAGCAAGTGTGAAGAAGTGGACACTTTAGAAACCTCATAAATTGTGAATGGAAATGTAAAATTGTGCAACCACTTTGGAAAACAGTTTAGCACTTCCTCAAAATGTTAAATATGCAGTTACCACATGTTATGGACCAAATAATGTCCCTCCCAAATTCAAATGTCTAATCCCTAAGCCTTGTATCTGTAGATTAGGCCTTTAAGAAGATAATTAAGTTTAAGTGAAGTCAGAAGGATGGGGCCCTCATCCATCAGGTCTGATGTACTTATAAAAAGAGGATGAAACATCAGAACTTGTTCTCTGTATGTGCACCCAAAGACAATGTGAAGACATACTGCAAGGGCAGTTGTCTCCAAGCAGAAGAGAGGACCCACCAGAAGCCAGCTCTGCTAACACCTTGATCTTGGACTTCCAGCCTCCAAAAAGTGAGAAAATAAAAGTGTGTTGTGTAGTCACCCAGTTGGTGGTATTTTATTATGATAGCCCTAGGAAACTAACACACCGTATCACCTAGCAATTCTATTCCTAGGTATATACCCAAGAGGAAAGAAAACATATGCCTACATCTGCACAAAGCTGTGCACAGGAATCCCCATAGCAGCATTAAATAAAACATGACATATGCACACAATAGGATGTTATTCAGAAGTAAAAAGGAGTGAAGTACAATGCAGATAACAACATGAATGAATCTTGAAAATATTCTGCTAGGAAGAAAAGCTTATCACAAAATATTACATATGTACTTCTGCATAGCAATGACTCAGCAAGGCCCGGCCTGAAACTGCCTCTACCTAGATATAGCCAACGTGGTACCATACCATTGGCCCAACCCTGTCACGCACCTCATCCCCTGCCTTCTTTCCCCGCCCCTTCCCCATGCTCTATATAAGTGGCTGCTTGATGCAACAAAGTTGAGTTCCTGCTTAAAAAAAAAAAAAAAGAAATGGAATCAGAAAGGAAGAGCAAAGAGAGGGAAGGAGGGAGGAGAGTAGGGCTTTGGTGTGTGCCACACCTTTTGGGCGCAAGACACGACTGTAAGAGGGACTTTACCTAAAAAATGCAATCAGTGTAAACCTGGTTTATTGTACCCTCAATGAATCCCCAACAATAAAAAATAAAGAAAAAAATATATATATTACATATGATATTGAGTCCATTTATATAAAGTGTTTAGAATAGGACAATCTTTAAACATAAAAAAAAATTTTTAAAGGCAAATCGAAAGGTGGAGAAAAGTACTTTTTTGAGCAAGGAAGTGAAAGTGTTTTAAAATTAGATTGTAGTGATAGCTATGCATCATGTAAACATATCAAAAATTGTTGATGCTTTCATTGTAAAGGGTAGACATATGGTATATATCTTTTATGTCAATAAAATGTTTAAAAAATATATAATTCCAACTTAATCATAAGAACAATGGAATAACTATGTAAATGTCAGACAAAATAGGTTGTAGGATGAGTAAGAGAAAAAGTGAGTCATTTCATCATACACTCAATTCATCAAGATAACATGTTAATCCTAAAAGTGAATCACTATATATAAAGCAAAAGCTGAGATGATAAAATGAAAAAGAAATGACCTTTCCCAATTATAGTTAAGATTTTCAGCTCTCTTTTCTTTTCATTTTTTTTTTTTTTCCAGTTTTTTGCTGGGGTCAGGTTTGAACCCACCACCTCCGGTATATGGGGCTGGCGCCCTACTCCTTTGAGCCACAGGTGCCACCCAGCTGTTCTTTCTTAATCTTAATATATGATTGAACATTGAACATTAGTAAAGATGTATATAAGATCACCATCAATAAACTTGACTTAAATAACATTTGTAGAACATTACACCAAACAATAGGAGGATACACATTATGTTCAAGTACTCCTGGAGCATTATTTTGTATTTTTGTGTTTTCTCCCTTTATTGATAAAGTTAGGTAGTGGCTTACCTATATAGTTAATATTTTAAATAAAAATAAAATTTTTTAATTATTCATTATATCCATAAGTTTTTTAAATACTCTTCTTTATTAATTCCTGCTTTGATTCTAATTTCATCATTTCTTACACTTTTAATTTACTTTGTTTTGTTCATTTCTTAGTATTTTAAGATAAAATTTAATCCTTTTATTTTTCTAATTTAATTTAATTTAGAGACAGAGTTTTGCTCTATTGCCTGGTGTAGAGCACATTTTTGTCATTATAGCTCAACTGTAGCCTCCAACGCCTGGGTTCAAGTGGTCTTTTGTGCCTTAGCCTAAGTAGCTGGGACCACAGGAACACACCACCACACCTGGCTAATTTTTAAATTTTGTATAGAGTCGGGGTCTCACTATTGCCCATGCTGTCTCAAATTTCCAGGCTAAAGCAATCCTTCCACCTTGGTCACCCAAGGTAACAGTATGAGATACCATGCCTGGCCTTATTTTTAAAAATAATAAAAATGTTTAGTGTAATGAATTTTCCTCTGATTTATGTGCACATCATAGATTCTCATATATTTTAATTGTCATATTTTTAACCATTTTTAAAATTTTCAATAGATTCAGGGGGGTACATGTGGGATTTTTTATTATTATGGTTTAAGATGAGGATATATAATTGGGTTACATTATTTGTGTTTGTAAGGTAAAGTCTGAAGTCTGAGTTGTAGTTTAGTTCCTCAACCAAGAAGCATGCCATATACCCTACGTTGTACCTGATAGAGGGGAACTTATCAAGCTTCCTGCCCCTTGCCCCATCCTCCTTCTTGAATTTAATTGTGTTTCTTCTTGTTCGTGCCTGTAGTTGTTGGTCTACTATTTTCAGATTACTACCAATTACGTGGAGATGCTTGCTTTTCCATTCTTGAGATACTTTACTTATGAGAATGTTCTCCAAATCCATCTAAGTAAATACAAAAGAAGGATAGACTCCATCACAAGATGTGGAAACAACCCAAATGCCAATCAACCCATGAATGGATTAATAAACTGTTATATATATACACTATGGAAAAATATTCAGCCATACATATGCTATTTTTGATACATAGATGGGTTGTATATGTATGGGGTGAAATCACAACTTTTAGTGCTCCCATCACCCAAAGTATACATTGTATCTAATAGGTAATTTTTGGTCATTCAGCCCCTGTACCACTCTGTATGATCATGTATATCCATTATTTAGTTCCCACTAATAAGTGAGTACCTGAAGTATTTGTTTTTCCATTATAATCTAATCCAATTGGATTATGACTTCCAATTCTATCCAAGTTGCTACAAAAGATATATCCTTCTTTTTATGGCTGAGTAACATTTCATAGTACTTAATACCACATTTTCTGTATCCACTGATTGACTGATGGACACTTAGGTTGATTCCATGTCTTTACAATTGTGAATTGTGCTGCAATAAGCATAGGAGTGCATATGTCTTTTTGATATAACTTGTTTTCTTTTGGGTACTCAGTAGTGAGATTGCTGCATTGAATAGTATGTCTATGTTTAGTTCTTTGAGGAATCTCCATACTGTTTTTAAATGAGGCTGTGTAATTTACATTCCCACCAACATTGTATAGATGTTTCCTTTTTTACAATATCAATGCCAACATCTTTTTTTTTTTTTTTTTTTTTTGGCTTTTTAGTAATGCTCATTCTGACAGGGGTAAAGTGGTATCTCATTGTTCTTTTAATTTGCATTTCCCTGATGGTTATTGACGTGGAGCATTTTTTTTTTCATGTGTTTTTGGCCGTTTGTATATCTTCTCATGATTATATTTTAAAGAGTATACATTTTCTGCATTTCCCCTTTTACTCTGGAGTTAATCAGAAGTTTTAAAAATTTCTTGGTGGAGGAGTCTTTTTTTGTTAGTGAAGTCTATTTTTATTACACTGTGATCAGAAAGTGTAGCTTTTAATATTTATTTGAGTTACTAATTTTTCTTTCAGACCTAATATATATGATCAATTTTCATGACTATGCTATAGGCACTTGAGAAAAGTACATATTCTCCATTATACTTCAAGTTCATTATATAGTCATAAAATCTACCCTATTTTCATGTCTCTTAAATACATTTCTTTATTTTTGCCCACTTAATCATTCTTCTCCTCATACTGGTGTATTATAATTTCCTATTGTGAGCTTGTCATTACCTGTATATCCTTATATCTAGTGTACTTTTTTATTCCTAGGGTAGAATAAAAGCTTACAAGAGTATTCACCTAGCAAATACTAGGAGTTTCATAATAATGTGATAAGGCAAATTTTTGTTCTTATTTATCCTATTTAAGAATCTTATTTGGAAAAAAAAATCTTTTATCAGAATTGATTTTTTTTAATATAATTTGAAAAATTTCCAGCCTTATTTTTTCAAAATTTTTCTGTCCTACTTACTTCCCATTCTCCTCCAGGACATGAATTAGACATATTTTAGACAAGTTAATGCAATTATAGTTCCCTGATTCTCTTTCTTGTTTTCTAGGTGTTTGGACTTTGTTTCTTTCTTTTTTTTTTAAATTTGTGCTTCAGCTTGGGTCATTCTTTTAGTTTATCTTCAAGGTCTCTGATCTTTTTTTCAGAGGTACCTATTTCATTGTTAAATTCATCTAATACCTTTTGTTTAACAATCTTATTGAGGTATACTTTAAATATCATAAAAATTAACACACAAATTATACAAGTCAATTATTATTATTTTATTTATTTATTTTTATTTATTTATTTTTTTTGCAGTTTTTGGCTGGGATTGGGTTTGAACCCACCACCTCTGGAATATAGAACTGGTGCCCTACTCCTTTGAGCCATAGGCACTGCCCACAAGTCAATGATATCTTAGTAAATTTATAGCATTGCACTTCCATCACCACAATCCACTTTTAGAACATTTTTATTATCCCTAAAAGTTTCCTCACACCTATTTATAATTAATACATATTTTGTTCCTAAATCCCAAGTAACTATTAACTAGCTTTCTGTCTCTATAGAATTTGCTTTATCCAGAAATTTTATATAAATGGAATCATACAATATGTAGTTTTCTGTTTCTGTTTCTTTCACTTAGCTTAATGTTTTTGAAGTTTGTCCATGTTACAAGCATATATCAGTTCATCTAATGTATTTTTAGTTGAAGATATTATTTTACTTTCTCAAGTTCCCACTTGGTTCATTTTTATAATTTCTATTTTCCCTATGAAATCTACCACCTATTAACATTTTCTTGCCATCGTCTTCTAAGAATTGTTTATAATAGATTTTAAATTATTTTCTCTATTCTTTCTAAAATATGGGTCATCTGCCTGTTGGTATATAACAGGGGTCCTCAAACTATGGCCCGTGGGTGACATGTGGCCCACTAAGGACATTTATCCAGCCCACCAGGTGTTTTTGCTTCCATTGCCTGTCCTGTTTAGCAGCCGACTCATCCCTGGCCCACAGTGCACACGTGTGGAATGTGCACCGCACTTTCCAACTCTCCTTCTCTGTCTCTCCCCTCCTCCTCTCAGTCTCCAGTGTGATTGGACAAGTCACAAGCATGCCTGTGCAGAGCCTGCTGCTGCCTGAGGACTGAGGTAAGAACAAGTTAGGATTTATTTAGGAGTTCTATTTTATTTTATTTATTTTTTTTTTTTTTGCAGTTTGTAGGGCCCTTTTTTTGCAGTTAAGGAGGGAGCCTTTTTTTTCTGAAGTTAGAAGGTCATTTTCCTTTTTGCAGATAGGGGGCACCTTTTTGAAGTTAGGAGAGCCTTTTTTTTTTAAGTTGGTTAGTTGGTTGGGGTGGTTTCTAGGGGGGGTTGCATCACAGTAATAATGCAAATGGTCAGCAAATTGTCAGTGCTCAGAGGTAATGCGAATAGTCAGCGCTTAGAGGTAATGCAAATAGTCAGTGCTCAGTGGTAATGATAATTGTAAGTGTTAATGCAAATGGTCAGCACTCAGTATTAATTCAAATTGTCAGCAGTCAGTGTTTTCACAAATGGCCAGCAGTCAGTGTTAATGCAAATGGTCAGTGCTCAGTGTTAGCACATGGGGGCCCCAAACTGGTAATCTGCCTAGGGCCCCATGGAAACTTAATCTGGCTCTGCAGACAGCTGAGGAGTAGGAAACCCAATTTAATTGACAGTAAGTCCATTTATATTCTGATTGCTGTTCAGTTGTGTATGATGTTGTATGTTGTGTGCTGTGTAAGCCCCAGTTCACACTGTTGCGATCTCTGAGCAGTGCGAGTTCAGCCATATGCTTGTATGGCTAAACTTGCATTAGATTTGGAAGAAAAAAGGCATATGTTCCTTCTTTTTTCATGCAGTAGACTCTGATCACATGGGTCTTCTCACCCATGTGATCAGATTCCTGTGAGAGTTCACAGATCTCAGTGTGGTTTACACAGGATAGTGTGAACTGAAAAGGTGGTGGAAGAGCCGGCTCTGTAATTGTGCCAGTTCCTGCACCACACCAGTGTGAGCCTGAGGTAAAAGCTGAGTTCCACCAATATTGGCACTGGTGAGGCTGAAATGATGTGAACTGGCAAGGCTGCATTGATGGACACTGATCAGACTGCATTGATGGGCAGTGCACTCTATATGTCTCTGTGTGGGCAAAGTTATTGCTGATAAATTGTTGTTGTAGTGCTGTATATATATATTGGTATTTTACTAATAGCAATTTGGAATCCCTAGGAAACAATGATATCAAGAAAGAGAAAAATTGAGTCAGAGTGTAAGACATTCAAAGAACAGTGGACTTTTGATTACTTTTTTCATGCAGTACAAGGAAAGAGCTGTGTCTTTGATATGTCAGAATATAGTGTCTGTGTTCAAAGAATACAATTTGCATCAACACTATCAAACTCAACTTAAAAATAAATATGATTGTGTGGTCAGAGAAGTGAGAAAAGATAAAATATTGAAACTGAAAAATACATTAACAACTCAGCAAAATATTTCTGTGAAGCAGAAGCAGCTAAATACTTCATCACTGTGAGCAAGTTTTCAAATTGCCAAGCTAATAGCATGCACTGGCAGACCATTCATGGAGGGAGAATTTGTTAAAGAATGCCTTCTTTCTGTTGCCAAAGAGATGTGTCCAGAGAAGGTTGATTTACTTAGTACATTGAGTCTTTCAGGACCTATAATTACAAGAAGGATTGAAGACATGGGAGAGAATTTGTATCAGCATTTGTAAAACTCCGCAAAAATCTTTCCTATTTTTCCCTGGCACTCAACGAAAGTAATGATGTTCATGATTCTACACAACTTTTCATTTTTATTCATGGGATGAATGACTATTTTGAAGTCACAGAAGAGCTTGCTGCACTGCAGAGCATCAAAGGAACAACTATAGGAGAGGATATCTATAAAAATGTTTGCCAAATTGTGAATGGTTTGGAGCTAGACTGGGCAAAACTAGCCAATGTGACAACTGATGGTGCTCCTAGCATGGTGGGGTCTAAGAAAGGAGTAATTGCTCGCATTAACCAAGAGATGGACAAACATAACCATTCTCACCCAATAGACATACGCTGCCTCATCCACCAACAAGTGCTGTGTAGTAAATCACTAAAGTGGGACTCTTTTATGAAAATTGTGGTATCTTGTGTTAACTTCATTAGAGCTAATGCACTAAACCACAGACAATTTCAGGAATTTCTGCCTGAGCTAAATGTTGCCTATGAAGATGTTCTGTACCACACAGAAGTCCATTGGCTGAGTCGAGGGAGAGTTTTGAAACATTTCTATGACTTACTCCCACAGATTATAGCTTTTTCTGCTTTCAAAAAACAAAGAAGTACCAGACTCAACGATGCAGAATGGAAATGGCACCTTGCCTTTCTGACAGATGTAACAGAGCTACTCAACAGTTTCAATGTGCAACTTCAAGGAAAGGGGAAATACATCTGTGATATGCAGTCACATGTGAAAGCATTTGAAGTAAAATTAGGCCTCCTCATCAAACAAGTGAAGGAAGAAAATTTCTGCCATCTCCCCAAAACTCAAAATCTATTAGCAGAAAAACCACTGGTTGCATTCCCAAACAAAACATGTGTGGATTCACTGGAAAAGTTGCAAAAGGAGTTCCAATTTAGATTTAAAGAGATTCATCTCCGTGAACAGGACATACAGCTTTTCTGTAACCCATTTTCTATTGACATTGAAAATGTGGATGCAATTTACCAAATGGAACTGGCTGAACTGCAGAATTGTGACTCTCTGAAAGACGCATTCAAGTCAAGCAGCCTTCCTAATTTCTATGCATCTCTCCCCTCTGAGACATATCC
>CAUYPK010044291.1:0-21900 GCA_963574355.1 Loris lydekkerianus
ACCCTCACATCAGATACAGCTGAAGCTCTGTTTGGACATACAGATGATGAGGAGGAGGAATCCAGTTTTGAAGGATTTTAACCTTTGTGATTTAGCTTGGTTACCTGTTAAGCTAAGGGCACCGAATCAAATAACCTGTATGACCCGAGTATAAGCCGAGTTCGGGTTTTTCTGCACAAATTTTCGGCACAAAAACTCAGCTTATACTCGAGTATATACGGTATCTGTATCTACTCTCTGTTTCAAAGGATTTGCCAAGTGAGTGGGTCACCCTGGCCTCTGTGATTTTATAATGATGTGGCTTTCAACATGAACATTATGAAAAGACATAGTATCAATTTAAATGAGAATAAAACACTTTAATAGAACAAAGCAAAGGATAACAAATCAGGATATTAAGTAGAGCTGGAGGACATTTTAAGAAATTATCCAACAAAACCTCTTCCACTGAGAGATGAGGGGAAAGGCGGGGAGGCTGTGCCTTGCTGCTGGATGGTACCCTTGACCTTGGGAAAGTGATTTAACATATCTGGGCTCCAGTGCTGTAATCTGTAAAATGAAGCTAGTGCTCAAATATCTACCTCATAGGGCTGCTGTACAAATGAGCATGGTAATCCCTCCAAAGAACTTGAAGAGTGTTGAGGTGTAGTAAGCCTTCCATTACAATTAGTTTTAATATAAATGTCATCATCATTATGAGGCCCACATCACCGGGCATGCTGGTGGCTAGTGAGGACTTGAACTAAGCATCCTTGTTCCCGATCCTGTGTTTAAGAAACAGGAGAGTTTTTCTCCCACAAATGACTCAACAAACAAGGGCTCTGCCGCACATCAGTTTGGTAGGACATCTGAGGTCCCAGCTGGAGCCAGAGAGAGCTGACTCCCAGAAAAAATCTGGCCTCTTTTCAGCCCAGCACCACGGGGGCACGGTATTTCACCTCCACAAGCCTCACTTTTAATGAAGAGTTTCCCCACTTTTAATGAAGAGAATTATGTATGACATGCCTGCTTGGATGGTGGTGGGGCTTAAGTGAGATCACAGGGGCAAGCAGGAAATCTCTGGGCATATTAAAACAGAGCGAGGAGATTCTCTCATTGTCTGGGTCACCCCTAAAATCCAAAATCCAAAATCCATCCTTTCATTTTTCAGAAATTGTGTTTTAAATGGGAGCAGATAGGTAATGCAGCTATTACCCACCAAACGCACTGGCTCAGCTAGGGAGACGGAGCTATCAGAAAGAAAACTGATCCAAAAGAACATTTCCCAGTGAAACCAGATCAGACCAAGGATTTGCACCTCTTCTGAAAGAGCAAAAACATTTGCTTTCCACGTCATCTGCGTGTTTATGGCTTGCTTGCCAAACCTAACACGCTAAGTCCCGGCAGGCGAGTCGGGCTCCGGAGCGGTTCCGTGCGCTGTGCAACCGAGTTGGGGAGCCCCTGTCCACATAAATCACAACAGCTTCACACTTGGTGGAGGAAATTAGCTCAGAGAAACGCCAAGTGTGATAAAAAATGAAATAGATTGACATTCCAATAAAATAAGCCCTTCTACCCTCTATCCCCCCTCCCCGGGTCCCTGGGGACGTATATATTCCAGAAATGTCATTACATTCACATTACAGCATATTCTTGGTTCAAAACTAACTTAGTAAGGCTTCGCCCCTCCGGGCACAGCCAGAGGACAGCTCTGACTGATGTCCAGATCGCTTCCTTGTCATCGATGTTCCAGGTTATTATTACTAATGATGACAGACCGTCACCAGGGGAGTGTTTTCATGGAATGGGCAGATTCCCCACACAAAGGGGGAAACTAACTTATGAGAGGGTTATACAAGCACCAGGCTCAGGCAGCAAAGGTGATATTGCTCTTATTTGGCACGGGTGCAGGGCAAAGAAGGGGAACAGAGGAGGTTTCTACCAACCATTAGGAAATCTGAGTTCCATTCCTTTTTATGCCGACTCAGTCCCTGGCATGGGGTTAATTGCTCTGTGGCTCAACCCAAGTCTCCTGCAAGCTCTAATTGTCAATGAGCTGATCTTGCTGAGATAATTTTTTTTTTTTTTTTTTTTTTTGCCTGGGCTGGGCTTTAACCTGCCACCTCCAGCATATAGGGTCAGAGCCCTACTTCTTTGAGCCACAGGCGCCACCCATCTTACTGAGATTTTTGAAGGTAAAAATTGGGAGAGGGCCACAGGACACATTCTGGGTTTCTGAAAGAATTGTTAATGTCTGGAAAATAGCAAAACGTCTCTTGACAGGACAAAGGATGACATGCTTTCTGTGCCCTGCCGGTGGCACCCAGGGTACAGGACATTGTGTTCTTTTGTTCCTGCCCCTGTCATTAATTAGCCAAGGCAGGAAAGCAGGAAGAAACCAGGGAGCCACATGGGCAGACAACTTTACGCTCTTCTGTTTTATAGACAAAGAATTTGAGATGAGAGTCACAAGCCAATGAGAGATCTTGGGGTATAAGATTTATACCTCCTTAAACTGCAAGTCCAGAGAAGGGGGAGTTTGGGACGTTCCCTTTAATTGATGTTGGGAGAAAAGAGACAGGAGTGAGAATCAGAGCAACATTGCTGATTTATGTGAACCAGAACCCTCTCACTGGTGAAAGATAACAAATTATGTAGTAGATGGTTAATCTATGCCTCTTCCCTCCTCCCTGCCAATTGGTGGAATGCGGCCTCTTCCTTTTGTTAGCTGTTCCTTTATGTCATTTCACAAAGGTAAGGCGCACTCTTTTCAAAAGACAGAGGCAATAGGATTTAGGGAATAAAAAAGAAATATAAAATACACATAGTAGGAACCTCTTCGAGTTGGGAAATTGAGGTGGGAGGGAAATAGACCATGTATCAGTGAAAGCATGGAAGTATAAATTTTAAGCAATTTTTTTTTGTTAGTCTAAAAAGTTAAAATTTGTACCTGAAGTTTTGTTTGGCTGTGTCACCTGTTAGCTAAACATCTAAGGAAGGCTAAACATCCGTGTGAGATATTTCATCATTGACCTTGTAAAGGAAAACTTCCACCAAAGATAGTCTTTTTCTTTATTTAGGTTATCTCTTCATATGCAGTTTTGAAAATGTGGGCACCCAGACTGTGACTGCCTTGCTTTATAAATATAAGAGCAAATCTAAACCCAATGGAAAAGAATCGTCCAGAAAGGCAAGGGAGACAATAATGGCTTATAGCCACATGCTCTCAGGATCCAAGCTAGCTCTTCGCACAAAGCTCAAAAACCTTACAGGACGATTGGCACAGATGTCAAATCAGGGCCAGTGGTCATGTAGCAAATAGCTCAACAGAAGGACTGGGCCCATAGGCCACCCAAAACCAAGTTCAGTGGCTGAGATAGAAGCCAAGAGGAGTGTGACACTGCACCTTAATACAGGTCATTCATTCAATAAATGATCTTTAGGCCAGGTGTGGTGACTTACCCTGTAATCCCAGCACTCTGTGAGGCTGAGGAAGGAGAATCACTTGAAGTCAGGAGTTTAAGACCAGCCTGAGTAAGAGCAAGACCTCATTTCTACTAAAAATAGAGACACTATTCAGGCATTTGGTGGGCATCTGTAGCCCCATATACTCAGAAGGTTGAGGGCAAGAGGGAGGCTGAGGCAAGAGAATCATTTGAGCCCAAGAATTTGAGGTTGCTTTGAGCTATGACACCACAGCACAGCACTCTACCCAGGGCAACAAAGTATGACTTTGTCTCAAAAGAAAAAAAAAAAAAAAAAGGTAGGTATTATTTTTCCCCCATTTTACAGATGAGTAAATAAAACCTTAGAACGTTTGAGGATCTCATGTCCAACCCTTAGCCTTCACCACTTTGCTGTAAAACTCTGCATTTTCGCTCTGTTTGTTTAACTATTACTATTTTAGCTCGTCTGTTAAAGACCATGAGCAGTCAGTACATAGAGCTCCTAGACTGCATAAGAGACATTATAGTTGCACAAATGTGTTGTAGCAACAGTATTGGACAGAATAGTAACAGCCTCTGAGCTGAGGCAATCCGCCCGCTTCAGCCTCCCAGAGTGCTAGGATTACAGGCATCAGCCCCTACATTCGGCAATAATGCCTACCTGATTGGGAACTGAGATAATGCATACAAAATAAGTAGGTTTGGTAGGTACTATCATAATGCACATCTTTAACGGATTTATGGTTTCTCATTAAAATGGGAGGACACACCCTGGCTGACTCAGAATATCCACTAGGTGGTGCTAGAAAACAATGCCTAACAACCCAGCCTTTATTTTCAAAGACCCAGCATTTTATCACAGTGCATTAGGAAGCAGTTTCTGATAAACACTCCAACCTACATTCTTTATGTTATCTGGGGGCTTTTAGTTACTCCTATAGTTCCCAAACATTTCTGCCCAGCCTGCCCCCCAAGTAAGAGTCTCCCTCAGCCAACAAACCATTACTGAGTACCTACTATATGTTAGGTTCTGGGTAGACAAAGCTGAATGAGACACATTGCCTGTCCTGGGCCTGAATTCCACTTTGGATGTGCTGATTCTGAGTTTCATGTAGTACTGCAGACTTTAGCCTTAGGAAGCAGCAGGTGAGCTAAGCTTCATCTGTATTTACAGCTGCTCCCCATAACTCACATCACTGCCTGAGCTCTGCCTCCTGTCAGATCAGTAGGGACATTAGATTCTCATAGGAGCATGTGTCCTACTGTAAACTGTGCATGTGAGGGATCCAGGTTGTGGTCTCCTTATGAGAATCTAGTGCCCCCTGACCCCTACTGGTCAGGGGAAAAATTGTCTTCCACAAAACTGCTCCTTTGTGCACAAAAGCTTGGGGACCACTGCTATAGCACTCTCAGGTGGAGATGTTTAACCAGCAATTGCATATTCAGATGTGAAACTCAGAGGTGACAGGCAAAATGTAAGTTTTAATCAGAGAGACATCACACCTAACTCACAGTTGATCCTAAGAATGGAGAACTTGGCCAAGACAGTGTATAAAGTAGGAAAATCTGTGAGGAGGAACAGAGAACCCTGTGGAATGTTGGAATGTGGGTGTTTCCAGCGAGAAAGAAAGCTCTGGGGAGATGGAAGGAGAGGTCAGGGAGTCATGGGCAGAAGCAGCACAGGGTGGCATCAAAGAATACAGAGCCAAGAAGGGACAAAACAGGAGTGTCATTGAAGAGACAGAAGAGTGCTCACCGGATTTGGAACAGAAAGAAAGTTGGTTGACAGTGGCTTGGAGGCAGAGAAGGAGCTGGGCCAGTCAAGACAGCTCAACCCAGCCTGCCTCTTAAAAGTGGGGATGAGAAAGAGAAGAGTTAGGATGATGTCTAGGAAGCACTGAAGGCAAAGAAGGGGAGTCTGGTTTACTGGGAGGTAGGGTTTGGTCTTCTGCTATTTATTTACATATTTGCATTGGAAGAGAGATTTGATGGTATTTACAGATGGAGGGGAAGGAGCCAGCAGGGAGGGACAGGTTGACAATAGTAGCAATAAGAAGGACTGACATCACCCCCCTTCCCTGTTCTTTTTTGTCTCAAACAAGCTGTGTGCCCTTCTTTTTCCAAACCCTCTGGTCCCCAGATACCCTGCCCATAAAAAAACATGCAGAGCAAAATGGTGAACCATGCTCCTAGTGCTAAAAAATTCCATTTCCCAATTTGAATCTTTCAGTTACCTGAATAGCAAAGGGAAGAATTATACAGGTTAAGTATGTTTAAATAACTGTCCTTGAACTGGAAGCCAACCTCAAGATATGTCATATCAAAGGAATGCCTGTCATAAAATGCAAAGCCTCCTGTTCATAGTAGTCACCACCTAGTGTGCAGCTGACTGTGCAAATAGCATGTGTCTTTGTTCTGCACGTGAATTAATAGTCCTTTAGGTTCATATCCGCCCCTTATGCCACAGCTAAGTCTTCAAACAGAATCCCTCCATCACAGCATTTTTGAACACCGGGTAATGCAGTCCTGGTATAGTCCTATGCCAAACCCATGGTTAACTCTTGGACTTATAAATCATTTCTAATTGGCCTTTTCGGGCCAATTATAATAGAGAATTTGTATGCATGTGAAGATATTCAGGCATGCAGAAAATTAAATAAACAGACTATACACATGTTGAAATACATCTTGCAAATTACAGGAAATGTAGTCAGATTACTTTTATTAAGGCCCAGGCCGTGTTTAATAGGTCCTTTCTAATAAGGAATGTTTTGACTCCAATCCTCCCAAGATACATACTACAGCACTCAACAGAAAGACACAATTTTCTTATTCATGAGTGTCATAAACTTGCACCCATAGAGGCCTTGGCAGGCTTGCTCTGTACCCCAGCCATAGAAGGTGAGTGGTAACCTCACTCATTCTCTTGGTGCAAAGCTATCTTGAATATTATCAGATACTCTTTCAGTATCTGCCACTCTGGAAGATTAGCTATTCTAGGTCCCATAGGCACTTAATAAACATTGCTGGATTGAATGACAGGGATGAAAAGAAAGCAAACTCCATCCTTTCCTCCCACCCGCCAGCCCCGTGATCTAACATGCAGCAGGAGGCGGGTCCCCCACCTGGCTTATCCCAGTCTTAATAGCATGGAGTGGTCTGCCCATCAGAGAGGGCCAGACCCCCAAAGGAAAACTCTCTCATAAAGACAAAATTTGGGGGCTGTGTTCCTCCATCCCAAACACCATTAACACCTCCATTCTTGGGACAATTTAAAGTTTTTTGATTAGTGGTGATAATTGCCTAGTTTAAACATTAGTCAGAACCCCCCATCCTCCATCCCTCCTTCCTGTTTTCTTCCTCTGTCTTGGGCCACCTTTTTGGTGCCAAAAGAAAAAGAACTGAAATCAGTCAGGTCATTTTATTTCTCTGATTAGTCTTCTAGACCGGGAGATTTGCTGGGAGGAGAGTCAGGGGTATTGGGCTACAAGGAAAAGGTGAATTGTTGCTGTTTTTCTGTCTCTTCTGTTCCTCTGTGTCCCCATTATTGCTGAAGATGGGGAGTTGGCTAAGAAGAGGGGGATTTTCAGTATCAGTAAGCCACCTTCGGCCTGATTTTCTGACACCGGGGTGCTGCCAGCGACGTGATGCTTACATTCAATTTGTTCAAGCACTCAGTGATTTTAATTAACTGATTGCCCTTCCAAGAACCAACATCAAATACTCTTGTGATCTTTCATGATGAAGCAGAAACCACTGGGGGTAAAGGGACAGGAAATAGCCCTGCCCCCAACTCCTGCTGGTTACGCTGAGCTGGGGCCAGAAACACCCCATAAACTCTCTGGCAGTCATTTATTAGAAATAATGTCATTGAAATGGAAGTTGCCATGGTATGGTGGCCTCCAGCTGAGCCCAGGCTACTGGGGAGGGAAATTGCAGCTCCAGTTCACCCTGATCACATGTTACCTTGTTTCTCCCCTATGCAGATAAAAAGCTCAACAAAGGGAAGCTGGTGACTCTTATTAAAAAGATGACTAGGGTGAGGTTTCTTTTTAACTCAGTTGAATAAAATGTTGCAAAAATGTTGGGGGCAGAGAAGTCAAATCAGAAGCTGAAACAAAAATGACTTAATTGGTTTGCCATATAAGCAGGTATTTTAAAAGGAGCGGTGTAAGAGGAAAGATTGCATCACTGAGATTTTAAATCCTTGGTTACTGGAGGCAAACACAGCAACAAACCTGGATAGAAATTCTATCCATGTTGAAATAAATGGGATATTGGCTTCCACTACAAACAGGGAGAGGTGTGGGCTTATTGAGGTGGACAGCTTTTGAATTCCTTTTGCCTGATGTCGTTTTAAAGAGATGGACAGCTGAGCATTCCAATCCCAAGTGTGTGATTTTGTTTTTAAGCTGTTCTGGAGGTCCTGTTACCTTGACCTGGCCTCTTTCTGATTACATTAGCAAGCGTAAGCTTTTCTTCCTCCACCACCTGCCACCCTTGGAGATATATAAAATGTGTACTTGCATTTCAACTTCACTTGGCTTCTGGGCCCACTGGTCTCTGCTCCTCCAGAAGTGAAGCCCTGTTCTCCTGTCTCTTATGTGAACAACCTCATGCAAGTTGTGAGCTTCAGGTTTGCTACCTCTAAATCAGATTGAATAACAATAATAATGCCTGCTGAGTTTGTTTCTAGTGCTTCCTCACAAGTTACTTAAAACTTAGCAGTTGAAAACAACAGATGTGTATGCTATCACATACTTTCTGAGGTTCAGGAATCTGGGAGCAGCTTAGCTCCCATGCAGGACTTCTCATGAGGCATTAGTTAAGGTGTCAACGGAGTCTGGAGTCATCTGAAGGCTCAAGTGGGGCCGGAGAACCTGTGGGCAGCAGCCCTCCATTCCTCCTTTCATAAGCTTCTCCACAGATCATTTGAACATCCTCCTGATATAGAAACAGGCTTTCTTTCCCAGAGTGAATGATCCAAGAGAGAGCAAGGAGTTAAGTTACAATATCTTTTGTAGCACAGCCTTTGAAGTTACATATCATCATTTCTGCTATATTCTGTCAACCACACAGACCAACCCTGAGGACGGTGGGAAAAGACCACACAGGAGGCTGCCGACTATACCTCCCTTGAAGGGTGTTAAGAGAGGTGAGCATGTATGTACATGAAGCAAGTGGGTGACACCTGGTAGAGATTCAGTAAAATAAATTGAAGTTATCATTATTTATTCCCTCTATATAAAGCATCCCAATATATATATGAGTCTGAGAGAGAACAGATAGACAGATAGATACATGTAAAGGGCCACATGAAGATGACATTCATCCATTTAACAAATATTTACTCATGGAGTGCCTACCATGCACTAGGCACTATTCTAGTTACTTTTGATCATATTAACAAAGGCAGCTAATTCTAGGGAAGGGACGCAGATAATTAAAATAGACATAATAAATAAATAGATTGAAGAGCGCACTTGATGACAGGAAGTGCTACAATAAAAATAGGAAAGGGGCCAGGTGCAATGGTGCATGCTGGTAATCCTAGCACTCTGGGAGGTAAGGAGGGAGGATAGCTTGAGTTCAGGAATTTGAGACCAGCCTGAACAAGAGTTGAGACCCTGTCTCTTCTAAAAATAGAAAAATTAGCAGGGCATTGAGGTGGGTGCCTGTTGTCTAGCTACTTGGAGGCTGAGGCAGGAGGACTGCTTCAGCCCAGGAGTTTGACATTGCTGTGGGCTAGGCTGAGGCCACTGCACTCTAACCTGGGCAACGGACTGAGACTCTGTTGAAGGAAGGAAGGAAGGAAGGAAGGAAGGAAGGAAGGAAGGAAGGAAGGGCCAATTGAGTAGCATTGAGGATTCAGGTTTTGGAGACAAATATTTTCTATGGGGTCAGGGCAGCCCCATCAAGAAGGCATGTCAGAGCACAGAGGGCTGGCCGTAGGCTCTTCCTGGGAGACACAGGCCCCTCTACAGCATTCTGTTCTGAGACTACATGGTGGCCTGACTGTCCTCCCATCTGTCCTGCACTAGAATCTGACTTGCTTCACAACCTGCCTCCTCTCTCAGCCTCCTTCCTTCTTTCCTGATGTTTTCTGACAGGTATTTCTTGGATTTATCTGCATCTTCTGTGAAATAAGGAGTTTGGCTGACAAATTCTCACACTGGGTGATAAAACCCTAACATGTTGCTGTATGCATAACACTGTTACCTACTCAGAATATTGTGGATTTTTGGTACTTTTAATTTTACCATAAGAAATAAAAAGGTTTATTTTTCCAACAAATAAAAAAAGGAAGAAAAGAGGAAAATATAGCCTTATCTCTATAGTCCAGCACTAATCAATGGTTCTTGATCATTAGAGGGGGAGGAACGGCAGCTATTGATCCCACTCAGCTGTCCCCAGGGTCTCACCTAAGAGTCACTGGTTGTCCAGTTAGGGGTGGGGAGCAGATACAATGACCTACAGGAAATACCAGGAAGAAGAAACTCAGAATCCAGAAAATCCCTCTCATTAACTTTTTTCCCCTGTGTCTTGGGGGAAGATTGGCCATTAATTGGCTGCAATTCTGGAGCAACTTTGGTCAGAGAAAACCCAGTTTTCAAGGCTGAGGAACACTTGCTAGATAATCTCTAAGGACCCCCGTAGCTGTAAGTGTCTAAGATTCTACAAAGCTTCTTCCAGGAGCTAAAGGCACCTGAAATACTACAGCATAGGCTCCAGGGGTGAAGCTGCTTCCCCAGATGGTGAATGGCTATTTTATTTTATATTTTAATTTTATAAATTAAATAAAGTTCTTGAGTAATGGCTCAGACACACGGAGTATCTAAAACTGCTCCACTAAAGAAGGGTGAGAAGCCAAGGGAAAGTGTGGAGAGAGACCATTTAGACTTTTCAACCCAAAATCAAAGTACTTGTGAAGAAATAAGACAAGCGTGAGCATTCCTTAGAAAGCTGCGCAGGGAAAGGTGGGCGGATTGCTCTGCTCTGCCTGCTAGACCATCAGGTCCTCTCCCACCTCCCTCAAGAACCTAGTGTCTGTAATTACTCCTATTGGCCTCTAGATGGCAGACAGGGAAAGCGAAGACAAAAAAATTTTTTTTTTCTTTCTTTTTTTTTTTTTTTTAAATTATAGATAAAAATATGCACCATAGATGTGGCCCAAACCATCACCCTCCCTCCACCCAAACCCCCCCTCCCTTCCCCTTCCTTGGTCCTTTCCTCAACAGGGAGCTGCACTTTTAATAATAAAGGCTAGATTCCAGCTACAAAAACAAATAATATTTAAAAAAAAAAAAAAAGTATCATAAGGGTACCTATGGAAAGTGGAGAAGGCTAACACGGGTAATTCTCGCATATAATACTTGACCAATGCTTTAAGAGATATCCAAAGCTACTGGTGCTTGGCCATCATCAACAGCTAATCCATAAGTATTTGGTCTGGTCTCTTCCCTCTTCCCTGTGGGAAATGGTTGGATTCTTATAATAATGAGGAAAGTATTACTGCAATTTCATGGTCAGAAATACAAGACATTCTACTTCACTTACTTCAGCCCCACAAAATGATAAATCACCTATCCCTGTCCCAGATGATTTCCAAATATACAGCTCAACATTCATGTAGTTGAAAATCCTGTAATTAATTATTTCAGCCCCAGAACATCACTCCATTTTACAAACAAATTGCAAAGCCTATTTTTTTTTTTTCATGGTTATAAGTACATCCAATTTTCTAATACATTTTATTGTCAGTCAAGAGGAGATTGTTTTGTGGGTGTGTGTGTTGTCTGTAAACTGGCAAGAGTTGTTGACAATTTTGTAAAATCGCATTAACAAAGTCAAAGTCACTAAAAGTCTGGACCCAGCATAACTAGTCAGTGAACATTGTTGCAATTGAGTTGCTGGTGAGTCGGTGCAGGGGGATAGATGCAGAATCCACTGACCTGTTGTGTCATAGCTACAGCATTGTATTGACTTGAAAGCAAATATTGGGCTTTCATTTCAGAATAGTATAGAAAGAATTTTTTAAAAAACCACCATATTGATAATCAAATGGGCCATTTGATCTGACAGCATAGAGAATCCCTGCAGCTCAAGAACTGGGGCCAGCTGCCTCGACAATCCCAGCTGAACACCCTTGGCTTCCTCTTCCACTGGGGGAGTCCCAGAGCCTGCCCCTAAGGGCCCTCAGATGCCATTGGCACTGGCCTTGCTGCACTGGGTCAGCCAGCTTTGAGTAAATCTGGATGTTGACTATGTTTTCTGTCCGTCCCCAGGGGAATCCCCTTGAATGTCCCATGCACCTGAACTTACATCCCTCCCACTGCAGGCCCTAAGAGAGGCCACCCTTCTTCCTCCTGGCTGCCACCTGCCACTGAGAGGGGAAGACCAGTAGGGGATCCAAAGCCCAAGCCAGCCCTTCGGGGATAGCCCCAGCTGGGGTCCGGCTTTTCCATTTGCTCCCTTTCCTTTTGTCCTCCCTGCCCAAAGGCTTTCAGACTTGGCGAATAGAGCTGCACTATTTGAGGCATACTCCTACTGAAACACATAGGAACTAGGACACACTAATATATATATTTAAAAAGTGTTGTCAATCTGAAACTTCTACTTAATGAGCATCCTCTATGATTCCTGGGAAGGCTAATCTGTATAGAGCTGAGCAGTGAGAGGCCCCCAGGGGAGGAGGCTTGCAGAGAGAGTCACCCCACCCTATGACTAATGGAGGTGGGAGGGCTCTTCTCCTTCCCAGACCAAGAGGGCCCTTACGCTTTCCCCAGCCCCCTCCCTCCTAAATCAGGAGCATCACATTTAGAGTCAGAAAAGCACAAACATGCCTCCTTGAACAGAAAATCTCCAGGATCTTCTCATTTTAAGGAGAAACATACAGTCCTTGTGAACCCAAGAGATGGTTTGCACGAGGCTTCATGGACTTCCCTGGTAACTCTGGTCTCAGAACTGGTGCTGTTCATGAACCCACAAGGGGTGGGGGTGGGGTTCATGTTGCTCACTGTATGAAAAGCCAATGATGGAGACAAGGAGGATTATCAGGGAGGAAGGAATTATTTTAGAAGACCTGTCAGCTGGGAGGGGGATGCACAGACTACCTCAAATCCACCTCCCTAAGGGGAAGGAGATATTTTATGGAAGTAAAAATGAATGGTGCATAAGGGGAGCGAACCCCAATACATGCTGGAGATGGAGTGCAGGGCACTCAAGCGCAGTGAAAAATCATGCTGGTACACAAATCCCATGAGTAAAAATGGTAGATAAATCCCTCCCCAGGGTGAGAATTTTAGTATTGTATTATAATGAGCTAGGGGTTAGTATTGTTTGTTCTTTTAGCCTTGGGCTCAGGCTCATGGGTCCTTGGGCACAATCTGCAGTGGCATCATCTTGTCTTTCTCTGGCCAATCAGGTAGTGTGCGAATCTGTAGTTACCGTTGTCTCAGCTATTGGGAGGTTTTGCTGTTCCTGGGGGGGAGGGGGATTTAAAAGGAAAGACATCAGTGGACAGAATCACAGAGTTCTGCTCAGCAATTCTGACTGAGACCTCTCTGTCTCTCTCTGCTTTCACTAACAATGCAGCTGCTGGGCTCTGGGTGCTGAGATAGCACTCGCTGTTACTACAGTCCTGTCGATTCAAGGCCACCTTGCTGCCTGCTTCAGTTCTAACCTGCACACTGAAAACTCACTTGAAACATGAGGGAGCCAAGACACTTGGGAACTATTAGCTTTTGATTAAAGAGCCAGTTACAGTGCTGGTCTTGGGATCAGAGCATGATGGAGGGAGCTTAGAGTGATCATCTGTGGAAAGAGCCCATCTTACAGGTAGGACTACTGAGGCCAGAAAAACAACATGATTTTTTTTTCTTGACCCACGGAACAATGTCATTTTTAGGCTGCTGTCTAAATAAGACAGCAAGAATTGTAGATTACAGCCTAAGGGGGTGAGAGAGCCAACCCCTGAACTTTTCAAGCAACTCTCACGTCTCCCAGGGAAGCTATGAGTAGAACACTCTATCTGTGGAGCAATGATGACCTCTCACTTGGTGCTTTGGAGGTGGAACCTAGGGGTTGTGGGAGTACAGAAGAATCTTTCAATTCCAAATTTTCCTGAAGCCAAGGACTTTGGGTCTCAAATGTGCACCAGATGCTTATGGCATAGACTCTCTGCTTTCAAGAGTTCGGGGCCCCTCAACCTTGAACTAAACCCTCAAGAGGCTGAGCAATCCTCCTTGTGACCTTATAACACCAAATGTTTTAGAATCTAGGCAGATGTCTCAACCTCAGTGCTGAATAATTCTTTTTTGCAGAATCCTATATGCCTTGCAGAACGTCTAGAAGCATCTCTGATGACAGTGGGACCCCCACTTGAGCATGACAATCAAAAACATCTTCAGACATTACCAGTCTCCCTCTTCCCATTGAGAACCACAGATCTGAAGCCCCAGACCCAGTTCTTACTATACGCAGGGTGCCCCATTCTTACCTGTGTCCTGCTGAGCCCCAGTGGAAAGCTCTTGATTGAGCTGTACCAGAGGCACCTTCAGCCCAAACTCAAACCCAGACACTCCAGCTGTCAGGGAAGAGGTGCCCAATTAGACAAAATAATCTCACTGGAAGACTCCGCACACACATTCCCCAAATTTATAATCTAGCAAACCCATCGACTCATCCCTGTCCAGAAAGGCAAGTTCAAGGTACAGGTACTATTCCAAACAATCAGCTCTGACCTCCTGTATATCTTCCATTTCTCTGGGCTCTAGACACCTGGCTCCACAACCACCTGCATAATTACTCCTGGCCCCTTCATTTTGCTCACTCTCTAGACAATCCCAGCTTCTGGGACAGCCTTCTTGCATCTGAGCACTCCGTCAGGGTTTCATCTCCTCTTTGGCCCAGGTGAGAGACTCCTGGCTCCTGACCCTGCCAGCCACACCTCCCAGAAAAACAAGGATGTTTTGGGATTTAGACAGTTTCAGAAATTAAGCAAGAGTGAGCTGGTCCATTCAGCATTTTCTATTTCCAACACCAGGTGAAGAAAACCAGAAGCACCTTCCAAGCTTCCCATTGAGCTTCAGAAGGTCACCAGAGCCCAGGGGCTAAGAACGGTTCCAAGAGGAAGAACAGAGAGGAAATGAGAATAATTCTGGTTTTGTTTTGTGTTTCACAAAGACTCATTAGGGTGAGCAGTAATCCATGTTAATAGGCCTTATTCAAGGAAGCAGAACTGGCCAAAAGACAGTGAAACTAAGAGGAAAACAGGAAAGGTTTCAGGGGAAGTCCATTAGTGAGAATAGCCCAAAGGACTGTGGTGTAAACTGTCTTCCAGGCCCTGTATTGTTTTGTTTATTTTCCTCTTTGGTGCCGGTATGTCTTTGTGACGGTGGCAAAAGCATCCCTCCAGATCAGCTATCAGCAATGTAGAAACAGCAGGGAGAGGGCTGTGGCCCCCAGCTGGGCTTGGAAAGAAACACCAAAGCTGAAATTGGTGAGAGGGATGTAATCTCAGTAGCCTGATTGATATGGAAGATGTTTTTGCAAAGCTGGTGTCCCTCATCAGTGGTAAACAAACTGGCCTTTCTCATCTACACAGATTAGACTTTGCTTGGGTAACCTGATTATTAAAAGAGATCTCAACTAAGACAAATGATGGGGAGGTTCCAAAAGTTCATCTATCATTTGCCAAACTTCCAAAGCACCAGACTGCCCGATGAGAATGTGCACTCTGTCTTGGCCCAGCAGCATGTCATGAGGCCCTAGAATGAGAGCCACCGTCATGTGATTTTTCAGATCCCCTGCTTCCTTTACACAAGTCAAACCAAGGAAGGAGCTGTCTGTCTCAGTTGCTACCGCCAGAGGTCTGCAGAAACATGGCTGCACTACGGTTGGCGGTGTGCAATCCCACCCTTCTGCCTGCATACTCTTTGGAATAGAGATTGGCCATCCTCAGGTTATTCTTGGGTACAAAGCCAAGTTGGTAAAAAGGCAATGCACCGATTATATGTACTCTTGTTGGGTGGCAGTCTGTTCTCCATTTTTGATGCACTCTTGGCCGAAGGATGACCAGACACACCAAAAGCAAGGCAAGCATGAAACAAAGTTAATTTAGGAAGAGCAAGATACACCGGCCACAGATGACTAGCAGGCGTCCTCTTATAAAAAGAGGCTCTGGCTGTGGTCTGGGGTTCTGTTTTATATTGTCAAGATTGGGCCTTCCATATGGGTCAAAGTTTATCATTGAAGCACTTTGATGGATAGTTAATGACATGGCAATTAATCTTAGGTTATTCTAGGTCACTTTCCAGATCCTCTTCTCTCTAGGCTGCCTGGCCCATGGGCTGGAGAATCCCTGCATTCTTTTGTAGTTTACTGGGGTGTTCTTTCATACCCCAGGTATGGCAGTTGCTTGAACAAGATCAAAGCAGGTGCCTGCCTTTGTCCCTAGAACAGCCAGAGTTCACTCACTATCTAGCATACCAAAGGCTCAAACTCTCCCTCTGCCTTCAACCTCTTAATGCTCCAGCCCTGGACCACACTGGACCACCTTTGCTCCTGTATGAGTTCTGTTGATCTTGCTGGGACATTCTTACCTTGGGGTGGGGTGGGGGTCCCAGTGTGTCTCCCCCACTCCTTCAAATCTCTGTTCAACGAGACATCATTTCCTTCTATCCCCTACTGGAATGCAAGATTCACAAGGCAAGAGAAGTTGCCTCTTCCCTTCACTACACAAGACATCTCTGGCAAATAGTAAATGTTCAATAAATATCTGTCAAATGAATAAATGTCCTGCTTTCACCTTTGGCTCTTCTTCCTACAGTTTAAAATGTCTTTCACCTAGTTCCCAAAGATGCTGTTTTTTCTTAAAAGGGCAGTTGAGTGTCTGTAAATATGCAGGTGAAATTCTTCCCAAATTTCCTGCCCTGTTATGGAGTCTTTTCTGTTTTTCCTATTTCATCTTCAATTCATCAGAGAGCCACAAAGGAAAAGCCTCGGGCTATCATTTTACTCAGGAGCTGTGTCTTTACCTTTCATTAAAATTCCTCTCCTGTCTGTTGACTTCTACACAGAAGTCCAAGCTCATACACCAGACAAAACGGATCATGAGATTCAACCAAGACGTGCAAATGGCTTGTTGTAGAGGCAAGTAAAGAAAACTCAGAGAATGAAGGGTTATGTTGACGGAATAGAAATGCTAGCTGGGTGCTCCTACTGGCCAAAGTGGGGATAATTTGAAAATCAAAATAAGATGAGGGTGGCACCTGTGGCTCAAGGAGTAGGGCACCAGCCCCATATAACAAAGGTGGCAGGTTCAAACCCGGCCCCAGCCAAAAACTACAAAAATAAAATAAAACACCACTCTCTTAATAAAAAAAAAAAGACTCCATTAAAAAAAAAATGAAATAAGATGATAGTAATGTATTATAACCAATTGCATAGAACAAGAATCCATGATTTCACATCGATGTTAATGAATAAATAAACACATCAATTAATGGAGGAAGGGAAAAGCTCTTTTTTCCAGAAGAGCACCCCAATGAGTACAAAAGGAATGAGGGAATCAGAAATGCATTGATGCTAAATGCTAGACCTAGTGGGTGAAGGTTTGCTAGGAATGGTATATTGACATTGTTTGCAATTGTCTCTTCACAAATTGCTTTCTGGTTATAAAGGAAAAAAAATAGTGACTTAATCTAGAGCAGCAGTTCTCAACCTGTGGGTCATAACCCACAGGAACTATATTAAAGGGCCATGGCATTAGGAAGGTTGAGAACCACTGATCTAGAAGAACCCTAACACAGCACCTCCTTAACACAAAAAAAAGGTTGTCCAGCTTGGTGTAAGTGATAAGGTATTCAAGAGTCCGTGTGAAGCTTAGAAAAATCTATAAGAAGGGTTGCATCAGTGGGGACTTATTATTATGCCTCTGAAAATATTAGAAAATTAAACAGAATCCTCTTCCTCCTCAAAGTCTGTGTGGTTGCCTATCACCCCTGGAGCACATTGAAACACAGCAGAATGGAATAAAATGACTTGGCATTTGGAATAACTCTGTTATTTCCAAAGTGCTTTCCTAAATCTTGTCTTATGCTATTTCTCACATCAGTTCTGTGATGCAAGGTATACTATCTCCAATTTTACATGTGAAAGCACTACATACACAGGGTACAGGACTTGCCTAAGGTCATTCAATAGAGCTAGGACTTGACCTCACACTGCTGATGGTGGGTCAGTGTCCCTCCCTTCCTGCAGCATCACCTGAACTCACTCACACCATCCCTGTCCTTTGAAAAATGGTAGGTGACTCTACATTACAAAGGAAAATATTGTTGAGGTGGATAAGAAAAACATTTTAATATTTGTTTTTAATCCCATCTCCTGGGTATATTTCTAATCTGAATCACTCTACTCCTTTTGATAAGCTATCTTAAAAGAAAAAAATGTATAAGAAAAGTAAATTACATTTTAAAAATGTCCTCATCACCCAGGAATGGATTAACAATCCATGGTATATGTACACCATGGAATACTATTCAGCCATTAAAAAAGATGAGGACTTTATATCTTTTGTATTAACCTGGATGGAGTTGGAACGCATCCTTCTTAGTAAAGTAGATATTCCATTCTAACATGAAGCTAGTGGATGATACACATATAAGAAAAAAATCAAATCAATTGAAGGTGGAGGGTAGAGGAATGAGGCAGTGGGAGCAAGGAGGAGGGAAGGGAACAGGGGTCACAGTGTATGACACACCTCTTGGGGGTCAGACACAATTATAAGAGGGACTTTAACAAATGCAAACAGCCCAACCTAATTATTTGTACCCTCTATGAACCTGAAACAAACAAAATCAGAAAGGAAGTAACATCATACAGAGACTGTTAAATGTCAAAAGGGCAAATAAATGCTAAAAGTCAATATAAAATAGAACTAGAAAAAAATAGATGGCACCTTAGATTTAGAAAACAGTTTATAGGTTAAAAAAAAAAAGTCTTCAAAAATGATAATCAAGTGAAATGTGAAAAAGCAAAAAACAAACAATAACAACAAAAAGAAAACTTGAAACACATTTTTAATCTGCAAAAATGCTCATCCTTCCATCTGCCTCCTCAGAAGCCCATGACTGTTTCTTTCTTTTCTTTTCCGAGTCTTCTGGTACAATGTATGTGGGAGAGTAGGAAGAAAATCAATCCTTCTAGAATGCTTGTCCTGCCTGTCCTCATTGTTCATACTGACCACAAATCAATCAGTTGCTTTCCAGAATTAATTGCGGAGTTGATTTTTTGTCTCCTTCAAACTGTTTACTTTTATAATTTTGAGAAATTTAGAAAATGACCAAAAAATCAAAAGAATTTTATAACAAACACCCCTATGCTTATCACCCAGAACTGACCACTCTTAATTGTTACAAGTTTTTTTTTCAATCTTTTCTAATTAAAAAAGTAAAATTGAGCAGTGCCTGTGGCTTAGTGGGTAGGGCACCGGCCCCATGTACCAAGGGTAGTGGGTTTGAACCCGGCCCTGACCAAACTGCAACAAAAAATAGCTGGGCATTATGGTGGGTGCCTGTAATCCCAGCTACTCAGGGGGCTGAGGCAAGAGAATCAAACAAGCCCAGGATTTGGAGGTTGTTGTGAGCTGTGGCGTCATGGCACTCTATGAAGAAAAAAAAGAAAAAAGTAAAATCAAATAACAGTACTGCAGATAAAACTGAAATTGATTTTATAGTTTTCCATCTAAGTACATCCCTCTTCCTTACAAAAGGCAACTCTCATGTGTATTTATTTATAAAATATTGTTTTATAAATTATCTATGTACGCACACAACATGTATTATTGTTTATGATCCACTATTTTCATGGCATTTTCTTTGCAGGAAAAGATGACAAACCAATCTTTGCAGTTCTAAAATCTTTCTGATTAGAAGTTAATTGTCTTGGCAACAGAAGTACAGCCCAGTAGATGAGATGTGTAATAATAACCAATACTATGTGCCAGGGGCTGTCCTAGGTGCATATAAAGTCTGACAATTAAAGTTCATGAACTCATCCTTAAACAAGTGCTCTATGTACCTCATTGTTGAATGGTCACCAACATAGTGGTCACCTTTGAAGTACTCTCCTTGGGAAGCTATGCACTGACACCAGTGCTTTGTCTATCCATCAAAGCAATTTTGGAACTCATTTTCTGCAATGACCATTAGAGCTGTTGCTGTATAGCACAGAAAAACACACAACAAAAATAAACATCACTCAATAGGACATGCCACATGTCCACATGAACACAGCTATAGACATTGATATACTAAGGTT
Organism: Loris lydekkerianus; assembly: GCA_963574355.1. NCBI lineage: Eukaryota > Metazoa > Chordata > Mammalia > Primates > Lorisidae > Loris > Loris lydekkerianus. Next base: position 19,749 of record CAUYPK010044291.1, read on the forward strand.
GTGAAACCTTACTGAGTTATTTGTACAGTGCTGCCAATGAAGGCACGTGGTAGCAAGTTCATGAACTTAATTGTCAGACTTCATATATTTATACCTCATCCTATCCCAATAACCAGATGGGCATATATTATCATTGTCCTCATTTTAGAGATTGAAAGACTTAGGCACAGAGGAGCTTAGTCACTTGCTAGAGGTTACAGAGCAGTGAGAGAAATGAGAAATCAAGAATTGAAGACATTTCGGGTTTTCTCTTAAAATATTGACAAGTTAACGCTTAAGAAGATGAAATAGCCTCTTTGATCCAGAGGATAAAAGATAGGCTCCTTTTATCCTATCCATGCTGCTTTTGGCTTATTATAGGAACACATGACATTTTCTATATAGCCTTATTTGTCTCTTGTCACGAGTACAAGCCTCGTTTCATAATCTTGACTGGCTGTTGAAGAATTTGACCTGGATTTTAGCATTTAAATTATTCCTTCCCTCAAGATCACAAGGATTTGTTTTTCCTTTTATGGGCTGCCAAAAGTAAAATAATAATCTCAAATACCTGTCACTTCAGCAAAAGGAGATTTATATTACTTTTAATCAAAGGATACTGGTACAACAGGAATTATACACACACACATATATAGGCATAGATGCACACACATACACACATCAGCAAACCTAACGCCCCATTTGGAGATCCCCAGTGCAAGTCTGTGTCCCCCTCAATCATTGATTTCATACATTTTGTCCACAGTCTGTCATCTGTGTCCCCAAATCCACCAAAGTCTCAGGTGCTCTACTGGTGTGACAACATCTGGGCCTCTAACACTTTTGTGGATTTCTGCAAAATTAGAAAGTTAACATCTCCCCACAAATTGTTACTAATCACATATTCATGAGTCTGTCCAAGCCAATGTGGTAATTGATCCTACAATTCCTAGCAAAGGGGGTGAGGAAATGGCGGGAGCAAAGGCAATGAAGCCAATGATTCAATAGATACCAGGTAGATGTCTGGACCAATATCGAAGGTGAAGACATTGATAAACAAGGAATTAAAAATCAACAATGACAACAACAAAAAGCACAGCCTCATTCTTTTGTTGCCATATTTCTCCACTGCCTGATCCCCTTTACTGAGAAAAGAAGCTGAGATGCTCCACCCCAGCACTCAGGGGGCCAGGTGTCAATCCTCTGGACATGTGAGTCCCAAGGGCTTCAAGCAGCCTTGCACATGACCTAGCACCATGCCTAGTGCTGTGCTTGGTATGTGGTAGCCTCCCAATAATTGTTCGCAGAATCAAATTAAATAGTTGAGTGCTAGAATTATCCCCAAGATAAAAGGAATTACTGATGTAAATTAGGATTTACATGGTGTGTGTGGCTACAAATGTTGATCACCTCCCAAGGCCAGCTTCAACTTCCTCATTGTTAAAAGGCCACCCACATACCCCTAGAGAACGGGTGTATCAGACTTCCTTATTCCCACCTGTCTGAGCAACATGATGTCATCAATGCAGTGTGACATTGGTTTTGATTTATTGTCTAGGCTAAGGTGGGGGGACAGTTTCAGGGACTTCCACACGAGTCTTTCCCACCTTAATCATTCTCACTTTACATATCTAGAGACCAATAGATATGTGACTGCTGAGAATGTCACCAGTGACACATTCACAAATGAGAAAATGACCTGATCAAACTAAAAAGCTTCTGCATAGCCAAGAACATAATGAGTAAAGCAAGCAGACAGCCCTAAGAATGGGAGAAAATATTCGCAGGTTATACCTCCAATAAAGGTCTAATAACCAGAATCCACAGAGAACTCAAATTTATTAGCAAGAAAAGAACATGTGACCCCATTTCAGGGTGGGCAAGGGACTTAAAGAGAAACTTTTCTAAAGAAGACAGACGCAAAATCTACAAACACATAAAAAAAAAGCTCATCGTCCTTAATCTTCAGAGAAATGCAAATCAAAACTACTTTGAGATATCACCTAACCCCAGTAAGAGTTGCCCACATAACAAAATCCCAAAACCTGAGATGTTGGCGTGGATGTGGAGGAAAGGGCACACTTCTACACTGCTGGTGGGAATGCCCACTAATATGTCCCTTCTGGAAGGATGTTTGGAGAATACTTAGAGACCTAAAAATAGACCTGCCTTT
>CAUYPK010044292.1:0-16260 GCA_963574355.1 Loris lydekkerianus
ATTTACATTCTACATTTACTAAGTTTCACATATATCCTTGTAAGATGCACCACAGGTGTGATCCCATCTATCCCCCTCCCTCTATCCACCTCCCTCCTCCCTCCCCTCCCTTTCCCCCTTCCCCCTACTCTTAGGTTGTAACTGGGTTATAGCTTTCATGTGAAAGCCCTAAATTAGTTTCATACTAAGGCTGAGTACATTGGGTACTTTTTCTTCCATTCTTGAGATACTTTACTAAGAAGAATATTTTACCTCTGGTTTAACTTATATAAATAGGAAGAAATAGCAAAGAGGAGGATTAGCCCAACAACATGTTCTGTGTTCCCCTAAAGATCTTTACAAACCAAGACCTCTGTTTCTTTTTCCCAAGCAGAAAGAGCTAACAGAAATATCTGTTGAAATTATGAAACATTAGAAATAGAATAAAAAAATTAAGATGACTATTTGCTGTCTTCAAACAGACCCTTTTCTTCTCGGGGGGCTATGCTGTGTCCTCTAAGACAGAAAGCTAGCTGCCTTGGTTTTGTCATTTAAATGTCCTAATGGCATGCCAGTCTACACACAGAGCACCAAAACATCCTGCCCCTCTATCCACTCACAGCACTCTACTCTCTCGTGGAGCTCAAAGTAGGGAGAATATAGTAGGAGGCAATCAAACCTCAACAACTGGGTAAGAAGATTACAGAGCTAACAAATGAAAAATGGTGTGCAAGTTCAGGTCTCAGACGCACCAGCTGACGTTATTACAAGAAAGTAGTGACAAGGTACTGGACTCATTCAAACAATAATTCTTTCACTTTTAAGGAGCTCTGATCATTATTTCCTATTGAGGGTATAAAGAAGCCTGTCCATATAAAAATTTAGTGAAAGGGAAGAGAGTAAACATTTTTCACAAATGTAGCCTTATGCTATGAGGACAAAATGAAAGCACCCTCAAGAATCTGAATATAGGGAACAACTGAAATGCTCATCTACTGATGTGGGATGGTAAGTTGGTTAATCACTTTGGAAAATTCTTTGCATTATGCAGAGCAGTAGATCATATGCTATGTATGGACCAGGAATTCCTCCTTTAGGTGTATACACTAGTGAGTATATACCTCTACAAAAAGTTATGTGCAAGAATGATTATGAGCGCTTTATTCATAATAGGCCCACACTGGAAACTATCCAATTCTACTTCAACAGTAGACTGGCTAAACACAGTGTTCAAACCAAGTCATACCTACAACAATAAGAATGAATGGTTGACAATTGCATGCAACTATAGGAGGAAGATCATGAACAAAATGTTGAGTGAAAAAAGCCAGACACAAAGATGCACCATGTGATTTCAATTATACAAAGTACAAAAACAGGCAAAATTAACCGATGGTGTTGAAAGCAGGGTACTGGGTACCTTTGGGGCTGGGAAGAGCAAGAATAGATCCTTTGAAGTGAAGTTCTGTTTCTCAACCTGAGTACTGCTTAGATGGATGTATTGTTTGTAAAATTCATCAAACTGAACACTTAAGCTATGTATACTTCTCTGTATTTATACTTGTGGCAGAACAAAAAAAAAACAAAAAACTCCAATTCTTCACCCACCCCTGTATCCAGAGTTGACCACGTGATTTTTTTGCACTTTCCTTTCTGATGCTGCACTTGACCATGTGACTTTCTTTAGCCAATAAAACATAGCAAACATTTTCTGGCAGTGACTTGAAAAATACTTGAATGTTCCCACTTCTACTCTGGTCCTGTGAAATTTCCATGAAAACATACCCAGGCTAGCCTGCTGGAGGATGGAACAGAGCACAACAAGATTGCCCTAGTCATCAGAGCCAGGGCCATCCTATGTGAGCCAGTAGACAGCTGACTCCCAGATACACAAGTGAATTAAGAAGGACCAGAGAACAGTTCACGCAAGCTCAGCCATTAGCAAAATAAATGCATGTTTTAACACACTGAGCTGTGGATAGGATGTTAAGCAGCATTCCTGTACTTTAAGTTTAAAAATACAGGTAATAAAATTGGCTTAAAAGAGTTCCCTAACATATCTATTTTAAGCATGGCCATTCCCTGTTGGAAGGAGCATCTGCCTGAGATTCCACAGGACCTGGGTACCAAAAGCACACTAGGACATGTAAGCAAGTAACATCCAGGCCTGAGCCAGCCAGAAACAACTGGTAAACCAACCTGAAGACATTCCCTAAAGCACTTAAAAATTCTCTCCTTCAGGCTTTCCCAGAAAATGCAGAAGCAAATGGTTGCTTCTCCCACCTCCTACTTTTTAAAAATGCTCATCTTACTCTAAAATGTTATACAATATTCAACAGGTCATATATAATATTATTAATATATAAAGTACATTCGCTTCTGTTTCTGGTTTGGCCATGCTTCACCATGGAGCTTTGTGGGTTTTTTTTTTTTTTAAGAGCTATTGGGCCCTTTGGTAGGGCTTTGCCCAGGATGAACAATGATCTTGGGAACATGTTCTGCTGGTCTTCCAGCATGCAGCTGAGTGAGAGCGGTGTTACCTGGATTAACCTGAGCTTCTGCAGCATTCAAGATAGGCAACAGCAGGAGCAGTACCAAGGGCATTCTGAGAATCAGGATCATCTCAGAAGGTGGTGTTGGGACTGGAGTCTGCAGGCCACCAAACATGCAAAAAAAAAGAGAGAGAAAGAGAAAAGGACATGAGTGAAGCAGATCCCACCAACATGAATGAGCACCATTTTCACAGTTAATTCTGGGTTCCTGCAGTGTCCACTTCTCTATTTAGGACTTTGAATCATAGACTTTGGGAGCTGAATGGCACATCCAACAATCTCCTAATATTAGATAGTACACTCATGAAATTAAAATTAGCAATATTATAGTCAGGCGACAAAGTTTGGCTAAGATAAATACGCACATGGTGAACAGTGGTAAAGTATAACTTATATTTATTATGTCAACCAATGTGCTCATTAATTTTGATATTGATTCCAGCATTCAACCAAGAAAAGCATTCAATAATTTTAACATGTTTGCCTTTCGAAATAGATAAATCCAATATTTATCCTGATTCATTACCTCTGGAGTGCTACATAGGATTCTGTATTTTTCAATTTCCTCAGAACAGTGTATGTGATAACAGATTAGACTTAGAGATACCAGTATGAACTTATGCTTAGTGTAATAGAGGTCCAGATAGTTACACATAAGAATACTTACAGGTTATGTGTATATACTATGTGCATGGGTGCGTGTACACATGTACTATGTTTTATCAGCAAAAAAGGCCTAGAAGTAATGACACCTCGTTAGCAATGAGCAAACCTAATGTCCAGATCTTGTAAAACTATTTTCCAATAAAAGGAACCAAAGTTCCTTGGAAAAAATGGCTGATTCTAGGACTGGAATAGGATATATACAAGATGAGCCTAGAGTACCATTTAGTGCCAGAAATTGAGAAAGACAATGGGGGTACATTAAGGAGATACAGGAGCCAACCGAAAGAGCTCCCAATAGCTAAAGCTGGAACAATTTGGGCAACCAAGTACAAAATAAATATCCTTGAGTTCATGCTAATGTAAATAAATAAGTGAAGAGGATGGTGCTTGCGGCTCAGTGAGTAGAACGCCGGTCCCATATACCAAGAGTGGAGGATTTGAAACCGGTCCCAGCCAAACTGCAACAAAAAAATAGCCAGGCATTGTGGTGGGTGCCTACAGTCCCAGCTATTCAGGAGTCTGAGGCAAGAGAATTGCCTAAGCCTAAGAACTAGAGGTTGCTGTGAGCTGTGATGCCACAGCATTCTACCAAGGGTGACAAAGTGAAACTCTGTCTCTAAAAAAAATAAATAAATAAAAATAAATGAGTGAAGAAATGAGTGGGGAGAACAGACATATTTCCTATACAGAAGAATAACAAATAACTTATGTAGATGATCTACTCTTAAGAAGATGAGGCATTACTACCACCCTTCTCTCAACTCCTTAAGTGTAAGCTGCCCATAACATTCTCCCAAAGAGTACAGTTTGAAGGCTTGGAACCCGTAGCACAGTGGTTACGGCGTCGGCCACATACACCAAGGCTGGGAGGTTTGAACCTGGCGGGGCCAGCTAAACAGCAATGACACCTGCAACAAAAACATAGCCAGGCGTTGTGGCAGGCGCTGTAGTCCCAGCTGCTGGGGAGGCTGGGGGAAGAGAATCGCTTAAGCCTAAGAGTTTGAGGTTGCTGTGAGCTTTGATGCCGCGGCATTCTACCTAGGGTGACACAGTGAAACTGTTTCAAAAAAAGGAAAAAAGAGTACAGTATTAAAACAGATAACATAAAAAGAGTCACTCTGCCTTGGAGAAATCTAACAAACATTTCCTCAAGCCAGGTGACCAAGTTAGCATCAACATTGATGAGTCATATTGGTAGTATGTGTCTTTGATCTGAGGTCATGAGAATGGCAATTTACCTCTGTGGTCTTCTTCTTCAAAACTGGTTGCTCCAGTCTACTCATAAGAAAGCCATCAGACAAATACCAACTGAGAAAAATTCTACAGAATTCCTGATGAATAATCCTCAAAACTGCCAAGGTCATCAAAAACAAGAAAGTCTAAGAAACCATCACAGCAAAGGGAACCTAAGGAGATGTGATGACTAAATACAATGTTATATCCTGGATGGGATCTTAGAACAGAAAAAGGACATTAAAGAAAAACTGAGGAAATCAGCATAAAGTATGGACTTTAGTTCATGCGTCAATATCAGTTCATTTATTTGACTAATGTACTATCCTACTATAAGATGTTGGTGATGGGGAAAATGGGTATGGTAGATACAGGAATTTTATGTACAGTCTTCACAATGATTTTTTAATATAAAACCATTTAATAAAAGTGGAACAAAAGTTTCTTTAAAATAAAGTTCCTTCCAGGTAACACTAAGGGAACTTATTGTTAATAATAAACCAAGCATTGGGGTCTACTGTCAGAAATTGTATGTGACACAATGCTATAAAGACAGAAGAAACTCTTTAAGCTAGAGTGATTGGGGAAGGCTTTGCTGAAAAATTAGCACCTAATTAGGTTCTTGAAGGGTGGGCAAGATTTTGATAGGCAGCAATGGGGATGAGTAAGAAATTAACACAGAGAAGGTCGTTTTTCTAGGAAACAGAAGCTCTCTATGACAATTTCTAGGTCAGATATTCAGATGGCTTTGACTGAAGAAGATAGAGCCAAAGCAGACCAAACACAAAAGACTTGAGGGATCCCCCGGTGGGGAGTCGGGGGTGGGTGATCCACTTATGGCGGAGGAGACGGTCACGGGTTCACGGCATTGATGTGGATAGAATAAAATACACGTCTCAGTGGGCCTAGTCTTTTCCGGCAGCAGCAGGAACACTGTGTTTCCGTAGATGAATTCTCAAACAAACATGCCCAGAAGAAGAAACACACAGGCAGATCCTGGAGACATTGCTCTTGGCTATAGTCTAGCACCAGCTCATGACCATGACCCAGACGTGGTTCCACAAAGACCTGAGCTCCTGGTGAGCAGCCATTCAGTCAGCACTGCGAACTAAAAATAAAACCCGAAGCCCCAGGCTACCTGAACGGACCCCTCTTGACCAAGGGAACCCCAGAAACACCGGAAAACTGAGTTCCCAGTCACAACCGGCTGGGAGTATATGGCAGAATTACATACGTATAATTTCCCTTCATGAATATACATGATTCATTCCATAGCTTGTTGAATATGTACACTTGACCACCCTGCTTCATGAATATTCATGAACTGTTCCATAGCTTGAGTATATGCACTTGACCACCCTGCTTCATGAATATTCATGACTCGTTCAATATATTGTTGTATATGTACATTTGACCTCCCTGTTTCCTGAATATTCATGACTCGTTCCATAGCTTGTTGAATATGTACATTTGACCACCCTGCTTCATGAATATTCATGAACTGTTCCATAGCTTGTTCAGTATGTGCACTTGACCACCTGCTCAGCATAAAACCCTGTGCCCTTCTGTCTCTCCTTTGAAGCACGTGTGTCTGGCTTCCAGCCTGGCTCTGCTTCCCACCCTGTCGGAATGGCAGCCGGACAGGCCGCTACTCCTGGTGAGAAATAAAACCCCCCTTTCTCCAAAGTATAAACCTCATCAATTTCGTTTTATAGTTAACAAATGGCGAAACTAAAGGACCCAGGGAGAACCCCAGTTTCCCCCAAAGGTGATCAGAAGTCAACACACTGGCATCTGCACAGCCTGTTGATACCTCAGTCGTCTCTGGGACCTCATTGGGAGAACTCATGTAAGCTCCTCTGGGTCCAGTACCTCCCACTTTTAGGATGAGGATATCAGAGGCTTTATTTCTCTCCACCCCTCCCTTTCACTTCTCTCCAGTTCCAGTTTCCTCCTTTCAAACCCCAGAGGAGACATCATTTCTGAAGGGGCTACCCCAGTTTCTCTGACTCACTCCATTCTGGACCCTGGAGGGAATGTTTTTATAGGTCCTGGGTTTGGTGAGGTGGGGGGCACCTAGTTGGATTTACCTGGTCCATAGGGTTTCTGAGGATGGTCATGTTTGGGCACCTGGGGAGGACACCCATAAAGCTAAGTGTGATGGTGGCCACGGTTATCCAAAATCCCCATCACATGCAGGGCACTGCTGGATAGGCCCTTCATCACCATCTGGAGTTATTTATTCACTTGCAAGGCCTTCTGTCACAGATACAACTAAGAGACTGGACACTCCAAGGAACATGGTACCAGTCAAGGACCCAGAGAATTTCCTGCACTTGGTAATACACTTAGTAAAGTAATAACTAACTATGGATTTAGTGGGAATGCTTAGACAACATAACCACTTTAAGATACAGGGATGTTTTGTAGCCTTGTAACCTATGAGAAAGAATCTGTTTAACGCATACTATGATGGTTAATAACATTACTGATGCTGCTCTTACTGTAAGAGTATAAAAGGAACAGAGGGAAACAGGAGAGCAGAGCAGCTCTTTGAGGAGATATGCTGTGTTCTCCAGAATTGCTGGCTTTTCTATAAAGTGAAGTTGTTGATCTATCATCCGCTTCTCCATTGATTGGCTTGAGTGACAGGCATATGGACTCTTGGTCCAGCAACAAGCGCAGTTATAAAACCTTTAGTTCTGAGAAAATGGTCTGTGATCCATTGCATCAGAGATGCTAGTGATAAACATGCTTAAAAATCTATAAAAAATTCTTGTAAATGTTTGAAATCAAAAATGATTTAAAGCTTTGTGGGCCACAATAAAATCTAGGAGACCTCTACAGTTGGCGTACTCCATTAAAATAGAGGCTATCAACCCTTCCAAAAACAGCGAAGATAATTCTATAATTGGTGCTCTCAGTATTCCAAATGGGGTCAAAACTCTCCCCTAGCCTCCCTTAAAGAGAATGATTTAAAGTTAAAAGAGACTCCAAAACAAAAAAATAAAAGGCACATGAAATATTTAGAGTCAATTCTTCTTTCTTACCTCTCCTTCCATTTCTGCTTCTAAACAGTTGCTTTTCTTCTCAACTAGTTTTAAAAAAAAAAATTGCTCCATATGTCGACCTTTGCTTTTGAAGTTTTTATTTCTTCTGTTTAAAAATGTCATATGATGATAACAGCTCTAGCACTTGGAATGGGATACAGCTGCCTAATAAATTAACCAGAGAAGATGTGGGACAATGTATTTAAATTTGGGGGGGGGGGGAGTTGTCCCTTCAGTATCCCAATTTGTTTCCTTTTTTTCTTTCACTCTTTTGTCTATCTCTAACAACCTCTAAAGCTATCAGTTTGGCTTTTAATATGTAAAACCTTTACTTTCAAAATGGACTAAAGAGATTATAAATGTTCTGCCTCAAGGTATACTTCTTTAACATTTTTTAAAATGACTAATGCAAACCATCTTTTATGAAAAAACAAGACTCTCCACCATTAAAGGCCTGAGATTTGGGGTTATTCTTTTCCCCCCAACAGGGTTTTGCTCTGTCACTCGAGCTAGCATACAGTGGTGTCATCATGCAGTGGTCCTCAAACTTTTTAAACAGGGGTCAGTTCACTGTCCCTCAGACTATTGCAGGGACAGACTATAGTTTAAAAAAAAAAAAACTATGACAAATTCCTATGCACACTGCACATATCTTATTTTGAAGTAAAAAAACAAAATGGGAACAAATACAATCACACCACCTCATGTGGCCAGTGGGCCGCAGTTTGAGGACCCCTGGAGCAACCTCAAACTCCTGGGTATAAGCCATCCTCTTGCTTCAGCCTCCTGAGAAGCTGGGACTACTAATCTTTTTTTTTTTTTTTTTTTTTTTTTTTGGGTTAGGGTATAACTTTCTCACCTTTGGTAAAGTTCAGTGGCATCATAGCACACAGCAACCTCAAACTCCTGGGTTCAAGTGATCCTCTTGCCTTAGCCTCCTGAGTAGCTGAAACTACCTACCATTGTGATGCCTGCCACAATGCCTGGTTATTTTTTAGAGATGGTCTCTTACTTTTGCTCAAGCTGGTCTCAAACTCATGAGCTCAAGCAATCCACCCACCTGGGCTTCCCAGAGTGCTGGGATTACAGGCATGAGCCCCACCCACTCCCAGCTAATTAATTTTTTAATTTCACAATGTTATGGAGTACAAATGTTTTGGTTACATTTATCACTTAATCCTTGAGTCAGGGTTATAAGAGTGCCCATTGCCCAAATAGTGTTCACTGTACCCACTAGGTAAGTTTTTCACCCATCTTCTTCCTCGTTCCCTTTGGTTGATTTCCACTGAGTTTTGCTTCCCTCTGTGCACTGTGTGCTCATCTGTTAGTTCAGATTTAATAGTGGGTACATGTGGTACTTGTTTTTCCATTCTTTAGATACTTCGCTTAGGATAACGGTCTCCAGTGCCATTCAAATTATTGCCCAAGGCAATAATTCACCTTTTTATGGCTTAGTAGTATTCCATGGTGTACATATACCACATTTAGTTAGTCGACACATGAATTGATGAGCACTTGGGTTGATTCCACATCTTTGCAATTGTGAATTGTGCTGCAATTAACAGCTCAGTTCTCATCTGAAATTAGGAACAACATGAGAAAATCCCTAACTGAGACTATCTCAAAAGTTATCTTTAAAAAGTATCAGTTTGTAAAGATATATTTTTAAAAGACATACTACAGCCTAGATAATTTTTTAAAAGAATAAAGTTGAGGACCCAACTACTTGGCTTCATGACTTACTTAAAATAAAACTACAGTAATCAAGACAGTGTAGTATTGACTTAAGGCATGATACTATTATTTTTTTTAAATTTCCAATAAACATAAAGGTACACATGATTAGATTATGCTGTTTGCATTGGTAAGATAAAGTCTGAGTTGTAGTTGAGTGAGTCCTTGTGTACCAGATACCCCTACATTGTACCCGTTCTGTGGGAGTTTACCGAACCCCCTCTGCCCCTCCTCCCTTCCCCCTTCTTGAATTTAATTGTGTTTTTCTCTCATGTGGTTAAAATCTTTTAAATTATCACTTTGGCTAAATGATTATTTTATAGTAACCTATAATCCTATTTTACAACAAAAGTGTTTTAAACCTTTGATATTTGATAAACTTTTCAAACTCAAAATTTTTAATTGTCTTTTTGAACTCAAATTAGCTCTAAACATTAGGAAAATCTAAGAAAAACACACTTTACTTATTTCATATGTTACAATTATATAGGAAGCATTGTCAAATATGAAACTGTGTTTAACTTTCTTTGAGTTACATTTTTATGTAAACAGGTTATTTTGTTTACAAATATGTAAATATGTTTACATATTTATGTAAACATGTGTTCCAAAATTGTACGAGAGTGCTAAAATTCTGATATGCTTTAATGTGTTATCAATAATAATTATGGCTATTATGTTAAATTATTATATGCCACAGAAATAACCAAATTTTATTTGTCAATTATTTAACTATGGGCATTCTAAGAGTTTTAATCATCCATAGATAATTATTAATTTACTTTAGTTTTTCTCAAAAGCTGTTTTCTACTAACTTTAGAGATTATATAATTTAGACTGAATCCTGAATTATTTTCAGGCTACAAGTCTCCCAATAATGTTTTCAAACTCTTCTTCCATTTTTCTGATTTGGACTCAATGAAAATGCCACCAGTTCCTTCCCCCCCCACACCAAGGTCCTGCACCTTGTGACATACAAACTCCAGAATAGTGTGCTCCAAATACTAACATGTGTGCTTCTTTATGAAAGTTTCTTCTATTCAAACTGAAGATGCTTCAAATTTAACTTCTAGACACCTCAACTAACTGCCCTCTAAAGAAACTGGCTTACTTTATTAAAAAATACGATGTAGTCATTAAGATTGCTAATGTAATCTCAAGCAGTATAAGAATTACATGAGACTGAACTACTTTTTTTAACCATTTATTTAAAACATTGCTAATTCTTTTATGTTGTTTTCCAGAAGACAAGAAAACTTTTCCCCCTTCTTTTGAGCTATTTATAGTTTATAAAAAGTGGTATATTTCATGAACAATCTGAAACATTTCTGATTTCTTCAGAATTTGGAAACTATTCACAAGTGTTCTTATTTTATGGCAATAGAGTTATTTGCCTAAATTCAACAAGAATTGGTTTTTCTTTTATAATAGGACAGAATTAGAGATACTAGCTATTTTACCAAGGCTATGACTGGAATGGCATATTTTCAAATATGCCCAGAGTGATTTGAGGAATTAGGTTGACTTTTATAAAGCCAAATAAAGCCCTGGTTGTGGGTGGGCAGCGGGGTGGAGGGAACCTGACCTAATATGTCATCAATAGCATTTCCTGGTCTATGGTAAGTGAAACTGTCACTTTCCAACAGGTCCAGCAATCTCAAGTTACTTAGGTACCTCAGGGGGAAAAAGGAATTTCACAATTCATACAGGTATCTACCAGCAATTAAATCTTTGGGTTAGCTCAAGAGACCTTTAAAGAACCTGAATTTCCTTTTTAAAAGGAAGGTTTCCAATAAAGTCAATTTTGAAAAAGAAAGCCTATAGTCAGTAACTATTCTTACTATATGTAAATAATCAAACTGAGTATAATAAGACTAAAATTTATTTTGCAAATTAAGTTGCTCCTACTCCTTAAAAAAATGAGAAGCTAGAGAGAAAAAATTAATTATAAATCTCAGGGGGGAAAAAAGTTCCATTATTAAATCCTAGCCTGTCCTTTTTTTAAAGTTGTTTTTATTATTTGTCCAAATTTTGGGCTAAATCCTGGTTATTTCTTGACTACAAAAATAATAAAAAAAAAATACAGGTTATAATTTTCTTTGTGATGTTTTTATTTGACTCCCTAAGGAAAGCGTCTCCTTTTTCCATTTTGAAATCCAAATTCTCCTTCTTTAATTTTCCAATTATCAATGTTATTTTTCTCTCATTTTACTTCCAAGAAAACCAGAGTCACAATAGCCTAAAGACTAGAGAAGATTTGGCAAAGCCTACAAATCTCCCTCATCTAAAATCCCTCTGGGCCCAGCTTGCTTCCTGTTGTCAGTGATACCTCCCACTGCCCTGGGACTGTGCAGACAGGCCTTCCTCCCTCTGGGCCCAGGGATGGAAGAAGAAGGCCTGTGAGATTGCAAGAGCCAATTTAGGGAACAGAATGGTCTTAACAAAATACTTACGTTTACATAAGCAATTGCTACAAGTCCATCACTAAAACTTAGCCTACATTAGCTCAATACTTACAGGTAAGTTAACTTTATCACTATGTTTTTGGCTTTTGGTTTTCAACCATATTGCTTAAAAGGTTTTAAGGAATTATAAAGGAATAACTGTCTATCACTATTCCCATCTGGCCCAAAATATTTAATTGGTTTTGGGCTTTTATGGCACTAAATCTCTTCTGGGCCATAAGGGTCCCACTGAGGGCATAGGTGAACCTAGGGCAAAAGCCACTCCATCCCATCAATGATGGAACAAAATAAAGTTTGGTCATCACGGCTGCTTCTGGAATATCTTAGCCAGAAAGAAGACTGTGACCTAAAGATAAAATCCTAAGCAGTTTGCTAACTGAATGGACCCTTCTCAGCCAAGGGGATTATGGAAATAAGATATACACCTTAAACTCTCCCAGCCATGGCAGGATGGGAGAGATAAAGCACAATTACATGGGCATGATTCCCCTTCATGAATATTCATGAATCATCCCATAGCTTGTTAAATATGCATTAATGCATTTGACAGCCCCACTCAGTATAAAACCCTTTTCCCTCTGTCTCTCCTTTGAAGCACATCTGTCTGATATCTGGCTTCTGGCCTGGGCTATGTTTCCCAACCCCAGCAGGTTGCTACTCTTTAAGAAAAAGAATACTCTCCTTTCTCCAAAGAATAAACTTCATTAATTTCTTTTTTAGTTCAGAGTGCTGAGGCCCAGGACTGTCTTGGTTAACCACCCTCTCCTAGCAGTCTTTTACAAAGGCATCCTATAATTCTGCCTTATGGTACCTTCCTACTGTGTAACTGGCCATAACAATCTTCCCTCCATAACTGCCTTCCTGATTCCTCCCACAAGAATGTTTCATACACCTCATCCTCTTTCTTCCCTTCACCAAAACACACGCTAAATTTACCTCTATTTGATCTTCCATAATACTGTTATAAAATTATTCATTTAATCATTGGCTTCAAAATGGCTCATTCTTATATTACCAAAGTAATCTTGTACAGAGTATGCACTCAAAAATGGTTTTTAACAGAAACAAGCCAAACTTACTAGGGTCAACAAATGTTGACTAATTTACTTTTGAAACTGTTGCTTGACTTTAGGCTACAAATCTCCAAAACCAGTGATTATTTTTCTATTTTACTTAGAATTAGAGTGACCAGTAGCTAACAAACACACAAAGATCATACAACACCTGGAAGTACCGTACCTGCTCAGTGTCTATCTAATCCCCAACAGGAATGATCTCATTTAATATTCACAGCAACTCGGTGAAGTTTGTTTTCACCCATGAAGGAAATGAGGAGGAGGATCAGGTTATACAGCTGACAGAGAATAGAACTCCTAAGTGACCCTGTGCTTGTACACATCATACTCCAAAATCCACGTGGAGTTTTGTTGTTGTTGTTGCTTTTGTCTTTGCTTTTGTTTGTCATCATTCTATTCTACCTTTTGATCTGGCCAATGCCCACCACACCAGAGCTGCTCTCCTGATCAACATTTCCACCTCAGTCACAATGGGCTTCTTTTATTTTCTTCCCCCATTTTCTTTTGCTTACGGACCTCCATCTGGAAGTTTCTTTCCTCTCTTTGTCCAAATCTCCATTCAATGGTCACATCCTTGGGGAAATGTTCTTTAAATGTTGCACTAAAACACCATACAATTTTTCTACATAAAAATGACCATAGTTTCCAATTATACATACGTAAATATACATATATATAGAATGCTGCAATTATTTTGTGACCCTACCATAAGTTCTATGCTTTTTTTATTCACTACTGTATTTTCAACAGAGCACCCAATAAATACCTGCAGAATAAATTAATGATTGCCTTGAGCCACATCTTCTGTGATTATATCTGGTCATTCTAAACTTCATACCCTAAAAGTAAGCATCCCCAATGTTTATTATGAACACACATCAACCTCTTCTGACCCTTTGAATGAGTCTTTCCAAAAGTTCAGTGTTCAAACAATGTGACTTGTGAAAAGAATACACAGAAACACATCAAGGAGCTGGAAAGGCCCTTTTCTACCCACTTCTTTAGCTGGTAGTACAAATCTCTTTAACAAATAATTTATGCAAGCCTTAAAAAATAAAGCTCATAAATGCAAATAACCCTGGTCAAGTCACTGGCCTTCCATCATTCATTTAGCAAATATGTCTAACACCTATGAGATACTATTTCAGGCCATAAACACATCAGTAAAAAAGTCGGGGGGGGGGGAGGTGCCTGTGGCTGAAAGGAGTAGGGCACCAGACCCATATGCCAGAGGTGGTTGGTTCAAACCCAGCCACAGCCAAAAATTGGAAAAAAAAAAAAAGAAAAGAAAGTCAGAGAAGGTCCCTATTGTCAAGAAGCTTATAGTATATAAGCAAACTAATAAAGAATTTTAAAGAGATATATATGGTGAAGAAAGCAGAGTAATGTGATACAGAGTGAATGAGAGCTATTCTAGGTGCAGAGGCCAGCAAAGACTTCCCTGAGATGCATCTGGCACAGAAATAAAGAAGCAGCACAATGATAAGAAGGGATGACCCTGAAAAGACTCATGAATAAATGGACATGTACTACACGATAGAGGGGTGGTTAAAATCAGTGAGGAAGTTTCAGATGATTAAATAGACTTTCAAAAGCAAACAAAAGTATATTCATTCCTCACAAAAATAAGGAGCCCAAAATATAAAGATAGAAGCATAAAAGTATTTTAAGAAAATCTAGGAGAATTAGCTATGAGCTAAAAATAAGCAAGGCCTATATAAATAAGACAGGGAAAGCAAAATCCAGAATTGAAAAGAATGATAGGGGAGTGGAGCAAGATGGCACCCAAGTAACAGCTTCCCTGCAACTGGGTACAGTGAGTCTGAGGAGATAAGACTCCAGGCATCTCTGGCTGGTGGGATCTACCGATAATTATCCCTTTGAGTATAAAGGGAATCAGCAAGGGACTTCTGGACCCCAAGAGGAGGACAAAAACAGTGGAAAACTGGCAAATGGTTGCATGTGTTCAATCAACCTGATCCCACCGGTAGCCATAAGTACAAGCAGCAGTGAGACTGCAAACCGGAAAGGCCTTACCTGTGAACTGTTTCGGTGTTTTTGGACGTGGCACTCAGTTGAACTGCCTTGGGGAGAGCTTGAACAGGAGTGCAGAGAACTTTGGGCACTGTCTAGGGCCCCAGACTGAGCCACTGAGCCAGATGGAGCTAATAGTGTTTGGCTGTGGGCCGCAAGGAGCCATTGTGAGAAAACTGCCCTGGCAAGCTCCACCCTCAGGATTGCAGAGCAAGGATCGGGCAGGAGCTAGTAACCTAGTGACCGAGCAGCCTGAAGTCGGGAACTGAGCTGCCTTTTAGCCTTAACCCTCAGAGGCAGAGTGTGACCAGTTTTGGCACACTGGAGCCTCGGGCTACTGCCCTGGGTAGAGTGCCATGGCATCACGGCTCATACCAACCTCAAACTCATGGGTTTGGTGCCCCCCGGACCTCCATAAGAGCTGCGCCACAAACCCTGACCCGCGATGCACGCCTGCTGGACCTCCATATGCCCTGACCAGGAACTGCAGGAGCCGCACAACCCTGTACCCTCCCTCCTGTACCCTTCCCGCCTCCACACTGGCCTGCTCATCTGGGCCAGGGACTCTGGTAGCCGCATGCCCTCTGGAGCCCTCCCTGCCTCTGCACAGAGCCCGTCTCCTGGCCAGAGACTGCTGGAGCCTTGGGCTCTCTGTGCCAAAGTCACTCAGTGCCAGGCACTCCCAGAACTGTGCGCACCACCTCCTGTCCTGTTTTTGGATCCAGGTGTGTCACACTCCAGAGCTGCTTCCACAACCAGAACTCTCTGGCTAGGGCAGCCCAGAGGAACTACACAGGGTCACTCCCTACAAAAATCCAGCAACAATAGAGTGATCCCACTGGGGTCTAATCTTGGAGAGACACCTCCCCAACTCTGAGGATGGCCAGAGGCACTGGTGAAAAATGATCGTGAGGGGAATTCAACAGAAAAACTCTGGCAATATGAATAATCAGAGTATATCAACTCCCCCAAGAATCAATGGGGCAGACACAGCACAAGATCCCATGCACAAAGAAATAATTGACATGTCAGAAATCAAATTCAGAATATGAAAGCAAATAAGATTGAATTAGAATTCCAAGCAGTAACTCAAAAGATATCTCAAGAATTCAACAAATTCAAAGACCAAATGACCAAAGATTTTGACACATTGAGACAAGAAGTTGCAGCCCTCAAAGATTTGAGAAACACAGTAGAATCCCTCAGTAACAGAATGGAGCAAGCAGAAGAAAGGATTTCTGACGTTAAAGACACAGCTTTTGAATGAACTCAAACTCTCAAAGAGGAAGAGAAATGGAGGGCAAAAACAGATCACTCTCTCAGAGAGCTCTGGGATAATTCGAAGAAAACCGATATTCGTCTTATAGGGATTCCCAAAAGCGATGAAGTGGCTTCACAAGGCACAGAGTCTCTTCTCCATCAGATTATGAAGAACTATCCAGACATGCCAAGAGATTCTGAAATTCAGATA
>CAUYPK010044293.1:0-66953 GCA_963574355.1 Loris lydekkerianus
GGGGTTGGCAATATTTTTGGTTAAGCCAACATGTTGGTGGTTGGTGTGTGGTTTTCACCCATTCCACCACCCGGAGGGAAAAATACTTTCCCACGGCAAAAAAAAAAAAAAAAAAAAAAAAAAAAAAAAAAAAAAAAAGAAAATACACATGTGGATGGTTGGGTACCCAAAGCACAGTGGTTATGGTGCTGGCCACATACACTGAGGCTGGTGGGTTGGAACACAGCCCAGGCCAGCTAAGCAACAATGACAACTGCAACAGAATAGCTGGATGTTGTGGTAGGTGCCTGTAGTCCCAGCTACTTGGGAGGCTGAGGCAAGAGAATCTCTTAAGCTCAAGAGTTTGAGGTTGCTGTGAGCTGTGACACTATGGCACTCTACTGAGGGCGACATAGACTCTCAAAAAAAAAAAAAAAAGTACACATGTGCGCGCGCACACAAATACATAGGATTACAATGGAGCCAATTACACTGAAATACAATTATCACCACATATTAAACTGAAACAAAACAGAGATGTAGTATAATACGGGTCAATTTATTAGTACATCAAATTATAAGATCTGCTATCATTTCAAGTGGTGATGAATGTGAATAGTATTTCAAGGTGCCTGCAACAATTGTAATGTAGCATAAAAAGTAACAGTATTGGTGGGAAAGTTGCAAGTACTGCTTTTACTATTGCCATTAATTGCCAGCATTTGTAACTGGGAGTAAGGCTACATTTCTGTTACATTAGTTAAACATGTAACATTTTTCCTCCATCAAGTTCATGGATACCCCTGATTCCTATACAGGTTAAGAACCTCTTGCTTTCAGGGGAAATTCTGGACATAATTGGGACATCCCTGATGAGGTTTAGAGAAGAGGTAAGACCTCACTCAAGAATTCCTATTGCAGCACAGACAGATTTCGCGGTGTTTCTTTCCTTATTGTCAATTCCTATTGCAGCACAGATTTCTGTGGTGTGTTTCTTTCCTTATTGTCTTCATGATGATTGATGCAGATTCCTACTCAGGGCTTGTTCATTCAGGCCCCATTGATGAGATATCTGAAAACAAGTTCATCAACTCAAGTTCCGGTTTTCCTAATAGTGAGCTGTTTCTGAGTTGTATCAGCATGCCAGCTAACCAAAAGGTCAAAGAAAAAGCAAGTTTTAAAACAAAGATATATGTTCCCATTTTCTTGTACTATAATCGCTGTTCAAGTGGCTAACATTTTTGTGACCTTTCCCCTACTTTTATTGTGAACTGTAATATATAGAAAAATGCATAAAACATATATATGATGTTCAGCTTAATGAGTAACTATTAGGTGTTAACTTATGTAACTGTAGGGTGTTCATTCTCATTGCTATGTGTCTCTTCACTGTGAATATACTATATACTATGATTTAATGAAGGTACTGCAGGCTGGGAACGCACTTTGAGAGGCTGAGGTGGGTGGGTCACCAGAGCTCAGGAGTTCAAGATCAGCCTGAGCAAGAGTGAGACCCCGCCTCAACTGAAAAACTAGCTGGGTGTTATGGCAGGTGCCTGTAGCCCCAGCTACTCAGGAGGTTGAGGAAAGAGGATCAATTGAGTCCAGGATGCTGTGAGCTGTGACCAATGTACTCAACCCCAGGCCAACTGAGTGAGACTCTCTCCCTCAAAAAACAAACAAACAAATAAATAAAAGGAGGTACTACAAATAGTGCTGCTAGGAACATTCTAGTACTCATCTTTTAGGAGTGGAATTGGCATACATGCAGTAGGCACTGCCTGATAGTTTTAGACAGCAGCTGCACCATTTTATGCTCCTAGCATCATGTACAATAGTTGTAATTGTATATCCTTCCAAACACTTAGTGTTATCAGTCTTTTTAGTTTTAGCTTGCATTTCCCTGATAAGAGCATCTTTTCATGTGTTTATTTGTCATTCTTATGTTTTTTCTTATGATTTATAGGACCTTTTTTAATATTACAAACACTATGTATAGGGATTACAAATATCTTTTCCCACTGTGATTTGCTGTTTTAATTTTTAAAAATTTTCGTTTTTGTTTTCTTTTGGAGACAGAATCTCATTCCATCATCCTGGATAAAGTGCTGTGGCATCATAGCACACAACAACCTCAAACTCTTGGGCTCAGTGATCCTCTTTCCTCAGCCTCCTGAGTATCTGGGGCTACAGGTGCCTGCCATAACATCCAGTTAGTTTTTCAGGAGATGGGAGTCTCACTCTTGCTCAGGCTGGTCTCAAACACATGAGCTCAAGTAATCCCCCTGCCTTGGCCTCCCAGAGTGCTACAATTACAGGTATGAGGCACTGCACCTGGCCTAAACATATCTTTTTAAATAGAAAACTTAGTTTGAATAATGTGCTTGGACACAGTCAGAAAGGGGCATTCTCTAACATTTTAGTGTTAGCCCATTCAGGTAAATATAAACTGGCCCCCTTGCTGTTTCCTCCCATACCAGGTAGTTTCACCTTTCAGACTCTGCTGCTTCCCTTGCCCTAAATGCTCTTACCCCAGATAAACATGAGTTTTCTCCCTCAGCGCCTTCAGGTCTTTGCTCAAACATAACCTTAGTGAGGACTTCCATGACAACCTCTTTTTAAAAAGTGCAAACTACCATGCCTAGAATTCCTGATTCTCTTCACCCTACTTTACTTACTTTTTTTTTTTTTTTTTTTTTTTTGAGACAGTCTCTCTATGTTGCCCTTGGTAGAGTGCTGTGGCATCATGGCTCACAGCAACCTCAAACTCTTGGGCTTAAGCGATTCTCCTGCCTCAGCCTCCCTAGCAGTTGCTGGGACCACAGGCACCTGCCACAACGCCTGGCTATTTTTGGTTGTAGTTGTCATTGTTGTTTAGCAAGCCTGGGCTGGGCTCAAACCCGCCATGTGGCTGGCACCCTATTCACTGAGCTACAGGTGCTGAGCCCTGCTTTACTTTCTTAAAAAAAATTTCATATCCTGTATTAATGTTACATATATACAAGGTTGGACAAATAAGTTCGAGAACTCATCCTAGCAAATGTGCTATATAATTCATTGCTGAATATCACTATGGTCACCTTTGTGTTACTCCTCATGGGAAGCTATGCACCAATGCCAGTGTTTGGTCCACCTTTCAAAGTAATTGTGGAACTCTTTTCCTGGAATGGCCATCAGAGCTGCCATCATAGGAGGTCTGACAATTAAGTTCACAAACTTGCCACAGTGTGCTGACATCAGCAGCAATGTACAAACAACTCGGTATGGTTTTGTAACCTTGGTACATTAGTGTCTCACAGCTGTGTTGAGTCAATGTATAGTGGTATCATGCTGAGTGCATTCATTATTGCTGCTGCATGTATGCTGTATAATGACTCCAGAAAACGAGTTCTAAAATTTGCTTTGAAAGGTGGATGAGGTGCTTGCAGGGGTGCATAGTTTCCCAAGGGGTGAACTTCAAAGGTAACCGTAGTGGTATTCAGCAATGAGATATGCAGCATTTTTTCTAGGATGAGTTCATGAACTTAATTATTAAAACTTGTACAGATATAGTGAAATACAAGCTATACAGTATGTATGTATAGAGAAATTCCTGTACTCATAGACTTTTTATGAGACTATGACTTTGTTTCTTCTTTTCTAAACTGAAAGTTCTATGAGGGCTGAGACATTTGTCCATTTTGCTTCCAGCTCTATCTCCAAACCTGAAAAACTGCCTTGCTGTTTCATATGTGTTGCAATCCAAAAGGCAAACTTACCTTAATGGATTAAGGTGAACAATTCATTTCATTGTCTTCCATCTACCCAAAGGAGGGGGGGGGGGAGAAAAAAAAGGACTCAGATTTTTTTTTTTTTTTTGAGATAGTCTTACTATGTCACCCTCAGTAGAGTGCTGTAGCGTCACAGCTCACAGCAACCTCAAACTCTTGGGCTTAAGCGATTCTCTTGCCTCAGCCTCCCAAGTAGCTGGGGCTACAGTGCCTGCCACAATGCCCAGCTATTTTTTATTGTTGTTGTTGTCGTTGTTTTAGCAGGCTAGGCCAGGTTCGAACCTGCCAGGCCTGGTGTATGTGGCCAGTGCCCTAACCACTCAGCTATGGGCACCGAGCCAGGACTCAGATATTTTGCTGAACTTTTCTATTTATTAAGCTTGGTTTTACCCACTGATTTTTGTTGTTGTTGAGACAGAGTCTCACTATGTCGCCCTCCATAGAGTGCTGTGGCGTCAAAGCTCAGCAACTTCAATCTCTTGGGCTTAAGTGATTCTCTTGCCTCAGCCTCCCAAGTAGCTGGGACTACAGGCACCCGCCACAACACCAGGCTAATTTTTGGTTGCAGTTGTCATTGTTGTTCAGCTGGCCTGGGCTGGGTTTGAACCTGCCACCCTTGGTGTATGTGACTGGGACTGTAACCACTGTGCTATGGGCGCCAAGCCTACCCACTGATTTTTATAGCTATTAGGAGGCAGGGAAAAGAATTTTAGCCCCAGAAACCATGTGATTTGGGGCAGAAAGAGGCAAACTGGGAAGGGGTCAATGTGAGCTCAGAACCATGTTTCCAGACCTCAGGGGCCAGAAGGGTGTAAGACTCAGGGGCATCCAGGGGTTTGGGCAATGTATCCACTCTGCTGATGGGGTGGTCCTGAGGGCGGATCTCCTTGGCCAGCCATCCCTTCTTCTTCAACCTGCAAGCCTCCTGGTATGGTGGCGAGATGGGAGGCTGTGTGGGTGGAGTATACTTATACTCTGAGCCATCCTCTAGCTGTGGGGACACAAGATGTGAGAGGTGGGGAGATGATGAACGCCTGGGGACCTAGGACAGCCTCCCCCCACCCCTACCTAACTATCGGTTGGGCACTCACATCCAGTGGGTAGCTGCGATCTGAATCATAGGAGCTCAGGTCCCCACAGGTCACAAAAGGCACAATGATGCGGCTGGGACCATCCAGCTGGTTGAAATCTGGGTCTTAGGAAGAGGGAGAGGTAAGACTGAAGACAAGGCTAGAATACTTGGTGCCGGTCACAATGCAGGATGCAGCATTGGGCCAAGTTCTCCCCACATATCCTCAGCTCCCTGCTCTAACATTCTATCCTATGTCGCCTCACTTTCAGAATGTGGTCTCAGGTTATGCACACTAGCTCACGCCTGTAATCCTAGCACTCTGGAAGACAGAGGTGGGTGGGTTGCTTGAACTCAGGAGTTCAAGATCAGGTTGACCAAGATCGAGACCCCGTCTCTACTAAAAATAGAAAAACTATCTGGGCATTGTGGCAGGAACCTGTGGTCGTAGCTGCTTGTGAGGCTGAGGCAAGAGCATAACTTGAGCCCAAGAGTTTGAGGTTGCTGTGAGCTATGACAGAAACTCTGACTTATAAAAAAAAATAATAATAAAAGAATGTGATAGGAAGGGCAGGTACTTTGTCTTTCCATCAATTCCCACTAGGGGTGAGACTAATGACTTTCTTAGGGCAGAAGTTGCACACAGGGCAAAGTTTCCACTGGGGATATGATTGACAGTCTTCCTAGGGCAGAATTTTCTTAGGCAGGTAGAGTGTCCACTGGGGAAAGGCTTAGCATCCTCCTGAGACAGAATTTTAACCAGGTCTAAGATTACCTCTAGTGGACTGCCTAAGCTTAAGACCCTCTTGGAACAAAATATCCATGAGGAGGTTCTACCAGAGGGAGGGGCTGAGGATCCTCTTGGGAAAGAATTCCCACCAGTGGGGGAAACTGTGGGCTTTTAGGGGACAGAAATTATATAAGGGGGCATATTTTCCCCAGGGATGGGCCCATGCTCTCACCGTAAGAGTGGTCCAGCAAGGGTCTGGACAAGTCTGGAGTGAAGCCCTCAGGAGGGTCATAACTCTGACAGACAGCGAAGGCCTCTGTGGAAGAAAACTGGAGTGAGGAGTGCTGCCACTTCCACCCTCTTCATCTTGTGTCCCTGAGAACCCCCTCTGCCTGCCTGGTCTGTCCCCCACACTGACCAATGCTAGAGTTCCGGCTGCTCCTGGGCTTGGCACAGAGTACGCTGGAGAAGAAGACACGCAACTGGCTATAGAGAAGTGTCACATCCCGGCCTCGGAATATCTGTGGGGTAGAGAAGTAAAATGAAGGGGTTAAGGGCAGCCCTCATGGACCTCTCTCTATAGGCTATCAGGTTCCCTGAGGCTTACCTTGGCCACAAAGCAGCCCCCCGGCTTCAAGACATGTGTAGCAATGTTCAGAGCCTGTGGGCAGGACGGATGGCTAAGGCTGAGGTGGAGATAGCCAGGAGGGGGCCAAAGTAGGTCAGGGGAGGCCAGAGTTACTCACGGCTAGAAGGAGCTGGGCCTGCATATACTCATCAACATCATGGAGGCCAGTTACTGCAGCGAGAGGGAGAGTGTTAGGGGACTTTTCTAATCCTTGCATCTTCTTGTATCAGATAGATTAGAAGCTTAAAAACATTTCCCAGGCTCTTCTCCTCCTAAGGTTCTGGATGCAAATCACTGTCCACCAACTGGATGCATACTCTGAGCTCCAAACTCTTCAGAACTCTTATAACTCTCTAATCACATGCACAAGCACCATTATCACTCCCACCTCTAGCCCAGACTACTGCCCTGAATGCCAGATTCATAGATCAGACTCCACATCTTTAACACATCCAAATCAAATTCCTGACCTTCCTTCCTCAGCCTGCTCCTCCCACCATCTTCCCCATCTCATCTGATGCTTCTAGCTGTACAGATTCAAAACCTTAGTTACCTTTGATGCTGCCGCCCCATGTCCTCTCTTCACACCTACACTCAAGCCATTTAGCAAATCTACTAACAAAAGATGATCTGACCTGGCCAGGTACGGGGGCTCATGCCTGTAATCCTAGCACTCTGGAAGGCAGAGGCGGGTGGATTGCCTGAGCTCACAGGTTCCAACCAGATCAAGACCTCATTTCTAAAAATATCCAGGCTTTGTGGTGGGCGCCTGTAGTCCCAGCTACTTGGGAGGCTGAGGCAAGAGAATCCCTTGAGCCCAACAGTTTGAGGTTGCTGTGAGCTGTGGCGCCACAGCACTCTACCAAGGGTGACACAGTGAGACTCTGTCTCAAAAAAAAAAAAAAAAAAAAAAAAAGATCTAACCTGACTCTCTTCTCTCCACTACTGCACCCACTGTCATCAGTCCTCTGGCGACTGCAGCAGCCTCCTTCTCTCTGAGGCCCTGCTTCTGCCCTTGTCCCTCACTCTGCTCACAGCAACTCAAGGGGTCTTGTCATAGCCTGAGCAGGGCACAACCACCCATTTTCACATGGTTTTCTCCAAACTCTCATCTCAGTGAAAAAGCCAATGTTCTTACTATGGCCCATGAGGTCCTCCAACACCTGTCCCTTGTCATCTCTGTTCTCACCTCCTACCACTCTCCTCCTCACTCTGTTTCAACAACTGATCTCCTCACTGTTCCTCACACATACCAAGCACCTTCCTGCCTCAGGACCTTGGCATGGGCTGGGATTCTTCCTTCAGATATACCCATGATTTATTCTCTCACCTCTTGCAGGTCTCTGCTGCCAAGGCAGTGAGGCCTTCCTTATCCATAATATTGAACATTTCAATAGGTATCCCCCACCCCCCACTCTGCTCATCAGTTTCCTTATGGTACCTAGCGCCTTTTAATGTGCTACATGGCTCAATCTATTTTCTTTTCCACTTGCTTACACTAGAACATCAGCTCCAAGAAGTCAGACACTGGTAGAATTTTATTCATAAATGTTTTCCCAGTACAACAGGTGCTCAGTAAATTTGTGTTGAATGGATAGCTCATAACTGAAACAATGAATGAATACTACCATAGAAATTCATGTTTGCAGAGAGATGAGAAGAGGGGAAGGCGAACAACAGACACAAAACCCAAAGGGTGGGATGTGGGTGGGAGGAAGACAAAGGTAGGGAGAAGCTGCCCAATGTGGGGGAAAGCTGAGAGTGGAGGGGAGAGGCAAGGAGTAACTGAAGAGGCAGAAGAGGTTAACCGAAGTGGGAGATACAGAGAAGGACACACAAGGGCCCCTGCCTGGCCTCCCACCGCCTGCTGCTGTTTACCATCGGGAGCCCCGTCGCACACTACTAGGTCCGCAGGGCAGCCCTCAAAATGCTGGATGATCTCCTTGGCAGTGGATAGCTATGGAGAGAGGGAGGATGAATGGCCCCAGGGCCTCCCTCTGCTGCCCTCGAACCCCACCTGCCGATGGCCTTGGCCCACTGTCCCTGGGTCAGCCAAATTCTCAGTCTTTGCCCATCTAAGACTAAGTTCCATCTCTAGGGACACAGTGTAATCACTTTTTGCTATCTCTCTGTGATGACGACCTGCTGGCTGTTTCTCTGCAGCTATTCTGTCTCTGTTTTTGTCTTTCTTTCTCTATTTCTATCACTCTGTCTCTCTTCTCCTTTCCATAGCTCCCATGTGGGGGCCTTTACCCAGGAGATACCCCCATTCCCTCAGCCATGCTCTCACCTGGGTGATATCTCCCTGGATCTGTAACACACCTGGTACTGGAGCCATAGCCTGCAGGTCCACAGCAACCACCACATGGCCAGAACCCTGGCCTCTGTGGATGACATAGCCCATGTCAAACCAGTTTCACTTCTGGGCCCCTGCCCTCCCAGACCTTCCATCTGGGACCCCCCACACTTACCCAATCTTCTGGCTCAGTACCTGGCTCCAGCTGCCTGGGGCTGCACACAGGTCAACTGCCCGTGTCACACCTGGGCACACATAGCAAAAGTATACTGGTCAGTTGCACCCACTTCTTCAACCTGGGGACTCTGTAAAGTTTACCCCTTTCCTCTAGGGAGGACCTACATCTCTCCGCTGCCCAGGTGTCCAAACTCCTCACAGGTATTCTGCCATCTTCCTGTCTGTCTCCTTGCTTCCAGAGACCCTTTGAGTCAGCCCACCTACCACTGGAAGCTCTATAGACCCAGCCCACTTATCTTTCTCCAGTGCCCACCCCACACCAAATTCCCAGTAACTCATCTGCCAGCTAGGGACCTTGAAAAAGCTGGAATTGTTCATCAAGTTGTAGCAGTTTGAAGGCGCTGCGGGCACGCCAGCCATTCTCCTTGGCCAGGCGGTAGTAGACATCTCGCTTGTCCTTCGACGTCCGTCCCATCTCACACACAGTTTGCCCAAGGACCTCCAACAGCCAGCTGATATTGCCCAGTATCCGTAACCAGGTGAGTGGGATACCACCTAGCTCTGCAGGGTGGAGATAACCACACAAACCAAACTGGTCTCATCTGACTCATGCAACAATTTACTCAGCAGATGGGCCAACCGAAACCCTGGCATTGACCCCACTGACTTTATAGGGCCTATTGCTGAGCTCTTATGGGCTCCAAAGCTCACACAGATCCCCCTTCCTCCATCACTTACCTCACAGTTTATACTAAAGACCCCACAAACCCAACACTTATCCCATAGAGGACCCATCAGTGACCCAGTCCACTTCCCATCGCTTTCACCCACACTCCACACATTAAACCCTGTTACACTTCCACTATCAACCCTTCTTTGTCCACCTTATCCCTATTAACATCTCAGTGACACTTCCCCAGTTGTCCCCATTGTCCCTAGACTTATAGCCCTATTAGTCCAATTAATTCCTTTTGACTCCCATTATCCTAATACTACCTCATTGCACTCCCCAGCCCCTTAGACTCTGTCCACCCCATTCCCCATTAATCCCTAAAATGATCAGGTCCCCAGTAATTCTTTTATTGCTATATCCTTCTCAAACCCTATTAATGCCTGTAGCTCCCCCATAAGCACTCAATTACTGATTTATAAACCCTCACAGCTCAGCCCTCCTACTGACCCCTCATAGACCACTCCACTAACCCTGTGACCCCTTCATTAATACATACTCCTGTTACTCTCGCATGATCACACCTCAGTTCCCCATTTTCCACTCACCGCTCACTGCACCCTCCACTGCTTTAACACCAGATGATCACACCCCCAACAGCTTACTAGATGTCTCTTTGCTCACTCAGTCCCCATTAATTCCTTGATAGTCCTATAGTTCACATTAACTCTTTGACTACAATACCCTATCAGCTTCTCATTGTTTCTTCTTTCACCACTACTCCCATTAGTTCCTTGATCTTGATCTCCATCCTTCTCTATATTCCCTTGATAGCCTTGCCATTTTCCTTCAATTACCATGCTCCATTGCTCCCCACTAACCCATTTTGAGTTATACCTAAATTGATCCCTCGGGCATCATGCCTCCATCCACCTCCTATCATATTCCAGATGCCCACTCTACCACCTCCTCATTAATCAATCAGTGAACATATCCCCAATGGTCCCATGAATGTGTGGACTAAAGCACTTTTATTAGCCCCAATTGATTACCTAGTAACACTCCTTTTGACCTCTGTTATTCTTGTGGTCCATCCAGCTTTCCATTAATAGCCCTCCTACCAAAACCCCGTTCCTAATACCCCCCAAACCATGACGCCATTGGGACCACCAGATCTCTCACAGGGAGGTCCACGAACACGTGGACCTCTGCGACCCCCACCCTGTATATTGGTCCTCTTCTGCTGAGCCCACCCTGCACGTTGGTCCTCTTCTGAAGCCCACCCGGTGCTAGCCACCTGGACTATGAAGCTGCAGCACAAAGGGCGGACCCCCCTCCTTCCCCTACCGGCGGGACAGAGCAGGTGTGCCTTAAAGTCTCAGCCTGGATCTCCTCCGCGCTCCAGGACTTACCTTAGCTTTCGGAACCGGGGGAGCCAGAGGAAGGAGGTTGGTCCCCTAGCAGCCACAGGAAAACTTGCAGGGCTTCAGTTTGCGTTCGTGGCTGACCCGAACGCGTATCATGCACGCCTAAGCGTTACTGCTGCATGGCACACTTTGCATGTCAAAGGCTGAGGCTTTAGCGCGGCCCAGACCTAAATTAACATACAACGTGTATCCTGTCATTTTGTGTCGACATATCCGGGTGTTGAGAACTACTATTCCCAACATGCAACGGTACGACCAAAGCGCTAAACTCGCGCGCCGGGTGGTTAAAATGTAGCAACGCCCAAGAACGGTTATTTTGTATCAAAGCCGGGAGCGATTTACTCCTCCGCCCCTCCCTTTTTGGACCGCGATGGTCTTTGAGCCTACGGACTATATTTCTCAAGATGTAAAAAGCACAGTGCCCATTCATTTTACGCGTGCCGAGAAGCGAAATAAACGCTGCTGGTGGTGTCAACTTGCGAGTAACGAAAGTTAAACGCGCGAGCGCGTGGATGCTTCTCTACTGCAAGTTCCAATCCCGCTTCCGCTAACGGATGGTGCTGAGTTTTACCATCTCCGAATTTCAGTTTCCCCATCTGGAAAATGGAAGTAATCAATACTGCAGACTTCCCAGCATTATCGGGAGGATTAAATAGATATAGCTTATTAGCACAAGATCTATCCTTTTGTAATTCTGGGTTTTCTTTGGAGATTTTTTAACTCCGACTCACACATGTAAAAGACTATACATTGCGACCCAGTGGACAAACATAAATATAGTAATGTAAACACTTGTGGCATTTACCATGTGCTAGAAGCTTTGTGCTGTCAGTAGGGTGCTGGTAACAGTTAACAACTGGCTTATTCTGGGGGCAGGGGAGTCTTGGTTCTAATATTTGCCAATCTCGTTTTTTCCTCTCTTTTTCTTTCCTTCCTTTTATTATTATTATTATTTTTGAGACAGAGTTTCTCTTTTGCCCTTGGGTTGAGTGCTATGGCATCATAGCTCACAGCAACCTCAAACTCTTGGGCTCAAGCGATCGTCCTGCCTCAGCCTTCTGAGTAACTGAGACTACAAAGTGCCTGCCACTAGGCCTGGCTAGGTTTTCTATTTTTAGTAGACGTAGGTCTCACTTTGCTCAGGCTGGTATCCATCTTCTGAGCTCAACTACCTGCCTCAGCCTCCCAGAGTGCTGGGATTACAGGCTTGAGCCACCGTGCCTGGCTTAGGAGGATCTCTTGAGACCAGTAGTTTGAAATCAGCTTGGGAAAGGTAAGGCCCTGTCTCTAAAAGAGAAGCAAAGTATAAACATAGATACCATTTAACAACATGCATATGATTATGTAGCAGTAGTGATGTATATTTACTAGTACATAAATTACATAGTAGTAAACAAATGTAACAAATAGAAATACGCCATTATCTGGTGGCACCTGTGGCTCAGTGAGTAGGGTGCTGGCCCCATATACCAAGAGTGGTGGGTTCAAACCCGCCCAGGCTGAACTGCAACAAAAAAAATATCCCAGCATTGTGGCGGGCACCTGTAGTTCCAGCTACTTGGGAGGCTGAGGCAGGAGAATCACCTAAGCCCAGGAGTTGGAGGTTGCTGTGAGCTGTGTGACACCACGGCACTCTACTGAGGGCGACAAAATGATACTCTGTCTCTACAGAAAGAAAGAAAGAAAGAAAGAAAGAAAGAAAGAAAGAAAGAAAGAAAGACGCTATTATGGCTGGGAGCCTGTAGCTCAGCGGCTAAGGTGCCAGCCACATACACCAGGGCTGGCGGGTTTGAACCCCGCTTTGGCAGGCGCCTGTAGTTCCAGTTATTTGGGAGGCTGAGGCAAGAGAATCGCTTAGCCCAAGAGTTTGAGGTTGCTGTGAGCTGTGACACCACAACACTCTACCAAGGGCAATGTAGTGAGACTCTGCCTCAAAAGAAGAAGAAGAAGAAGAAGAAGAAGAAGAAGAAGAAGAAGAAGAAGAAAAATGCCATTGGGCTGTGCCTATTGCCAAACTGCAACAAAAAATAGCCAAGCATTGTGGTGGGAGCCTATAGTCCCAGCTACTTGGGAGGTTGAGGCAAGAGAATCACCTAAGCCCAGGAGTTGGAGGTTGCTGTGAGCTGTGACACTACAGCACTCTACTCAGGGTGATAAAGTAAGACCCTGTCTCTAAAAAAAGAGAAAAAGAAATATATATAATGGAATGTATTTTGTGCATTTTGCATAGTGTATGTATAAAACTCTATGTATCATCTTATATATGACATAGTAGATGTATATCCTAATGTATATAAATGCTCTATTATCCGTATATGTTTACTTATTGAAGTAATTGTGTTAAATATATACTATTAAGTGTGTATTATAAATACATGACATGTGGGCTGGGAGTGGTGGCTCATGCCTGTAATCCTAGCACTTTGGGTGGCTGAGGCAGGTGGATTGCCTGAGCTCATGGGTTCAAGACCAGCCTGAGCAAGAGCGAGAGCTCATCTCTAAAAATAGCCAGGCATTGTGGTGGGCATCTGTAGTCCCAGCTACTTGGGAGACTGAGGCAAGAGAATATCTCGAGCCCAAGAGTTTGAGATTGCTGTGAACTATGATGGCATAGCACTCTACCAAGGGTGACAAAGTGAGACTCTGTCTTGGAAAAAAAAAAAATGGCTGGGCACGGTGGCTTGTGTTTGTAATCCTAGCAATCTGGGAGGCTGAGGAGAGTGGATTGCTTTGAGCTCATTATTTTGAGACCAGCCTGAGCAAAAGTGAGACCCCATCTCTGCAAAAAATAGAAAAACTGAGAGGATCGCTTGACCCCAAGAGTTGGAGGTTGCTGTGAGCTATGATGCCATAGCACTTTATTGAGGGCTACAAAGTGAGACTCTGTCTCAAAAAAAGACAAAACAAAAAATATGTGACATGTGGTCTGGGGCAGTGGCTCACTACTGTAATCCTAGCACTCTGGGAGCCTGAGGCAGGCAGATTGCTTGAGTTTAGGAGTTCAGACCAGCCCAAGAAAGAGTGAGACCCCATCTCTACTAAAAGTAGAAAAACCTAGACAGGCATTGTGGTGGGTGCCTATAGTCCCAGTTACTTGGGAAGCTGAGGCATGAGAATTTCTTGAGCTCCAAGAGTTTGAGGTTGCTGTGAGCTATGATGATGCCATGGCACTCAACCCCAGGGCAAGTGAGCGAGACTGTTTCAAAAAAAAAAAAAAAAAGTGACATGTCCTGTGGTGATAAAAGTTATGAAAGGTATGAAGAATAACAGAGTCAGGGAAGGTTTCTTTGAGGAGGTGACATTTGAACCGTGACCTGAAGGTGAGCAAACCCTAGGAATATTTGGAGGAAGAGTATTCCAGGCAAAGGGAACATGAAATGCAAAGCCCCTGATGTTGGCAGATATTGGAAGAATCCAATGTTTGATTCATCATTTTTTAGCATGGGAGCTTCACCAGGCAGGGATTCCTGTTCTGTTGTATTCACTGCTGCCTCCCAGGGCCTAAAACAGGGCTGACATAGAGCTGGTGTTTAGTAAATGTTTGTTGAATTTGTCCAGTTTTTGCTTTGTTCCTTCATTCTTTCCTCTGTGGTGTGCCCACACTTTTGTGGAGCCCTGGGAGAAGGCATGGACAGAGACACAGAGCGTCCTGAAAAGTCCCTGAGCTCCAGGGAAGAAGCAAGAGCTTTGTCAGCAGAACTCCAGGGCTTTGTGGAGGCTGTGGGGATGTGGCTCCCCTGTCGAGCTGAGCGAGTGTGAGAAAGGAAGGTCAAGCCAACAGGCTGCTGCTCCACAAGAGAGGAGAGGGTTCCAGGCATTTGGGGCCCATGTTCGCCCCGTGAGACGCTTCCCATGTCCTGTTTTCTTGCTGCTCACAAAGAGGATGTTTAATTTTTAGCAAAGAAACTTGCTTCCTCCAGCAGGGCCAGGGGCTTGGGGGACAGAAGCCGGGCTCTGAACTCCCCAGGCTCTTCCCGAAGTAGGGTGTCGGCCTGCAACTCCCACCCGGCACCCCACTGAGTGTAAAGGTGTCCTCCCCTGAGCCTTCTGAAGAGGTCAAGGAGAGGGGAGCTGCCAGGCCAGCTCTTTCCTGGAGGGGCATCTTAACAGTATGAGGGAAAGAGGGAAGTGGGCCAGGGGCACAGGACTAGAGCTTTGCTGCTCAGGGGCTGCTTTGAGGGACAGAAGAGACTGGAAAGAGAATTACTCTGTGGGTAGCTTGCTTGAAAGGACAAATTAGAATCCTGCATTCACAGACTGAGAAAAACTCATTAATTCAATTCACAAATATGTATTGAGCAATTAATTCTTTTAATCTTCTCAATAGCACTGTGAATTAGGCATTATCATAACGATGAAGAAGCTGAGACACAGTGAGGGCTAGAAACTTCCTCCTGGCCAGGCAGGTAATAAGTGGCAGAGCTGAAAAGACTTTTGCTGTTAACTTTTCCCTCCCCTGAAGGCTACCAAGAATTGGCCCATTTTAATGGAAATCAAGAGTCTATAGAAGAACTGACAAGAACTCAAAATTATTTTTAATAGACAGGATGGGAATCCCAGGTGTTATACAAAGATCTGCTTTACTGAACCAACAAAACCCTCAAATGACCCATAGAAGGGGCCCTACTTTGATGATGAACTAACAAAGTGTTCCTTTTTTTTTTTTTTTTTTTTTTTTGAGACAGAGTCCTACTGCGTTGCCCTCAGTAGAGTGCGATTCTCTTGCCTCAGCCTCCTGAGCAGCTGGGACCACAGGCGCCCACCACAACTCCCGGGTATTTTTTGGCTGTACTTGTCATTGTTGTTTTAGCAGGCCCAGGCTGGGCTCAAACCCACCAGCCTCGGTGTATGTGGCCCGTGCCCCACTCACTGAGTATGGGCACTGAGCCTAACAAAGTGTTCTTATCCCTGGCATAGCCTTAAGACCTTGGTCATGCTTAAAGACATCTGTTCCTTCTAAAGCAGGTTGCCCTTTTATAGCTGGATCCTGCTTTCCCCATGCTTTTCCTTCTACCAGCATTTGTTTGTTTGTTTGTTTGTGACAGAGTCTCACTCTGTGGCCCTGGGTTGAGTGTCTGGATTTAGCTCACAGCAACCTCAAACTCTAGGGCTCAAGCTATTCTCTTGCCTCAGCCCCCACCCCTGAGTAGCTGGGATTACAGGTTCTTATCAGGAAGCCCAGCTAGTTTTTTTGTTTTTAGTATAGACGGGACCTCAATCTTTCGATCCACCCACCTTGGCTTCCCAGAGTGCGTGGCATACCAGCACATTTTGAGCACCTGCTATGTCCAGTGCCCTGAAACTTAGCAGAGCTACAGGGTATAGAGCTGGACAGAGGTTCATCCTTCTCTTAGAAGAATTCCCTTGGCAGACATAAAAATGATAATGATTATGATATGACACTTGATAAATGGCATTTATTGATACCTGCTGTGTGCCTGGTAGCCCTGTGCTGGGCATGTTGGAGGGATGGGGAAGACCCTGGGAGGAGAGGGAGGGGAGTGATCAGAGCAGAAGGTTGCAGCTGGAGGTGGTGAATGTATGGGGGGACATCTACTTTTTGTCCAAGGTACCTAATACTTTGGACAGGACTCTTCAAGCTTTTTTTGAAATACAGATATCTGCCTTGCCCCAGCCTCACCCCCTTTAACCACCTCGGCCAAGGCCTGTGCTGACAGGTGTTTCTTTCCCTGGCCAGGTTCAGCACACCTGTGGGGGAGGGCTATCAGAGAAGAGAGAGAGCAGATAGATGACAGATGGGGAGGAGGGTGCTGGGCAGGGGTGTTTTTCTCTGTGTGTGTCAATAGTCTGAGTGTATCTCCTCTTCCTATACAGGTTCTCAGCTACAACCACCTGCATGTGAGCTGCATGTGTGTCTTCCTAAGTAACTTGTCTGGTTTTGTCTTCTGTCTATGGCTGTTTCTTTTCTTTTCTTTCTTCTTCTTCTTCTTCTTCTTCTTCTTCTTCTTCTTCTTCTTCTTCTTCTTCTTCTTCTTCTTCTTTTTTTTTTTTGTGAGATAAGGTCTTGCTCTGTCACCTGGGCACTGCACTGAGTGCAGTGGTTTCATCATAGCTCACTGTAAACTCAAACTCCTGGGGTCAAATGATCCTCCTGTCTCAGCCTCCAGAGTAGCTGGGACTACTTAGGTGCCCGCCACATCATCTAAAATCTCTACTAATTTTTCCACTTTCAGTAGAGACAGGGTCTTGCTTTTTGTTTGGGCTGTTCTTGAAGTCCTGGCCTCAAGTGATCTTCCCACCTCAGCCTCCTAGAGTGCTAAGATTGCAGACATGAGAGCCACCACACTTGACCCATGTGTTTCCTTTTTGGTGACTGTGTGTGTTGGTACTTCCATCTGCCTGTGCAATTCATTTGTATGGGGTTGTGTGTGTGTGTTACTTGGGCATTTGTCTTCTTTGCAATGCTTATGGGTGATGAGTGTATTTGACTATTTGTCTCTCCTGTGTGTGTATCACCTCTGTGTATGGGTCTTTCTTCTTTGTGTGTCTTTCCCTGGTGAGAGGTTGCAGGTGTCTGTGCCTCAGGGGTGTTTCTTTTGGTGCCACTGTATGTGTACTATCTGCTTTCCCTGTTTCTTCCTCATGCAGCTTTAGGGCTATACTCTGGATTTCCTCTTTTCAGTTGATAGTAAGTGTACTCTCTGTATTCCTGCACTTCCTGTTTGTGCACCTATATATGCTTTCCCTGTGTGTTTCTTTTCTGCTGTGATTTGTGAATAGCTGGGTATGCGTGTACACAGCTATATGTAGCCATTTGCTTGAATGCACTTTGTGTGTGTGGCTGTAGCTTCTCTGTTTGCACAGTCATGTCTGGCTGTAAGTGCCCTCTCTCGCTGGGACCAGAGCAGTGTGTGGTTATATGTGGTGCAAGTGCATATCCTAGTTCACATGCACATGGAAGTATCATTTTAGGGCTTGAATCTGGAAGATTGCTCTAGGGCAATCTTGGAATCATATGTGTATGTGGAGGAGGGAGATATAGAACACATGCATGATATTGCTGGCTGTGTGTGGCTGAGTGTATGCATGTGACTTGCCTGTTGCTTGTCTTTGGCATGGCTGTCAGCCCATGGGTAATGATGTCTAGGAGTCTGTAGTATCTGTAAATCTATATAAGCCTATCCCATGTTGGTCTGTGATTTCTGAGTGCATCTCTGAGTCTATAGGTGATGATATCTCTAAGACTATTATCCCTGTGTAGCTATAAGTGTGTGTGACTGTTCCATGAGCCTGGGCTCTGCATGTGTATTGGTAAGTCTATGTGTGTTCATGTCCATCAGCCCATATTCTCTATATGTGGCTGTGAGTGTGTGTGCCCATTTGGCTGTACTTGTTTGCACCTCTGTGGGTGATGGTGAATCTGCCCCAATTTCTGAGTCCCTGGATGGGGCAAAGAAGGGGCCTGTTGTGTAGCTGTGATTCCCTGAATGTGCAGGAGTCTCTCTCCTGCTGTGGGGGAAGTAAACACCCCATCCCTCACCATCCTTATACTTTGGGTGTGGTGGGGGCATCTAGGCTAGCTTTGAAGCCTCAGCCAGCTCCTGGCCTTTCCGGGAATTCTGTGCTCCCTGTAGGGGATGGGCAGGCAGGCAAGGGGCCTAGAAAGAGGTTTCTTGTCTACCTGGTCTTCAAGCAGCCCAGTTAAGCTGTGCCCAGACCCCAAGTCCACCCTGCCTGACTCCTTAATAGAGTACACATGCCTTGCCTGGGACAGACATTCCTGTCACATTCGTACATGGGAGCAAACAGACAGAACCCCACATAAGATAGACAGACATTGGTTGACAGCTTTGACCAGCCCCAGCCCATGCCTGGGATGTGATCCAGGACTTTGGGGTGTGCCCAGTGTGCAGATATTGTGTGTCCACACTTCCCACCCAAGCACAAATGCCTTCCCTACCTCCCTCTGGAGGCCCCCAAGATCTAGAGTCCTCTCCTGAGTAAGCTGTCTGTTTGAGGTCTGCCTATAAATGGCCTGGCTATGTCTACTTCTGCACCTGTCCCACTGCTATCCCCAGGCCTGTGCATCCACCCTGTCTGCATCCCTGCCTGAATCTGACTTCCTTTGCCTGTTTTCTTCTGTCCCTCTGGGTGTCTCTCTGCCTCAACCACTCACTCTATTCCTTTGCCTCCCTGGGTAGGTGTGTCTGGTCCTAACCTCTGTTTGGGGATGTCGGGCTGTGTTCATCTATCTGCCAACACATGTCTCCTGTCTATCACTGGGCTCTGACTGTTTCCTTCCTCCAGGTGCTTGCATGAACCCATCCCTACCCACCTGTTTGAGTCTGTCTCTCACCTTGACTGCCCCCCTGCCTGTCTACCATGCCCCCATTGCCCACCCCCCCCGCACCCCATCTGTCTTTCTGTTTCCTCCGTGGTCTGTCTGTCCCTGTGGGGTTGTTTTGCCTGTCTGCTGGTCTCTATTTGTGACTTTGTTAATCATCTTTCTCTGTCTTTTCTCTGCACCTCTTCCCGCCATCTATCTCTTCTTGCTGTCTGTCTGATCTCTGACTCTCTTCCCTCTTGTCTGCCTGTTCCTCTCTCTAGGTGTGGATCTATTGCCTTAGTCTTTCATCTATCTACCCCACCACTATGACACACATAAACGTCGGTCTCCCCGCCGGTGTGGGTCCAGATGGGGGCGCCCCTCCCCCCCTCCCCCTGCCTAGAGCCAAATGGAGGGAAACGAAATTAAAATGCATATTACTTCCCCGAAAAAAAAAAAAATATCCGCGGGCGCGATGGGGCGCGGGCCCCGCCGATTGGCTGTGGAGCAGGCGCGGGCGGAGCGGATTGGCTATAGAGCGGGGTGGAGGCAGGGCCCGGCCAGAGCTGGAGCCGCGCTGGCTGTGGGGGTCTCTGAACCGTAGTCTGAGTCGCTACCGCTTCTGAAGCTGAGAAGAGTAGAGAGGTGAGGAGGAGGCGTGGGCTGTGGGGATGGTTCCCTCTGAAGCTCCGAGATTTGAATTGGGGTCTTGGGAAGGGGCTCAGGGGTTTCCTGGAGATATTTTTTAGCCCTAATTGAATGGGGTGGGGGATGTTCTTTTCGTACCTTAATCCAGGTACGAATTCAGGAGAGGGCGGGAATCTCCAGAGGGTGCTCATGACTGGGGATGGGGTTCCTTGAGACCTCTTCCTGTCCCAGAGAGGAGATCCAGAACTTGGTAGGGGGTTTCCTGCATCCAGCTTTAGCTCTAATGGGGACTCTGAATGGGAGTTTCTGAGATACCTCATCCTGGAGAGTAAGCTAGGGCTGGGGGTTTCTTCAGAGACCCTCCATCAACAAAACAGAGGTTCAGTGCTTGGGATGGGGATTGCAGAGACACCCCGATCCCAGAAAATACATTAGGTCCTGGGAGGGGGATTTGCTGAAGGTCTCAGCCTACAGCTCATCCTCAGGAGGGGAAATTAGGGCTTGGGCCAGGTCCCCAAGGCACCCTAAGCCCAGGAAGTTTCTCAAGTCTGGAAGTGTCGCCAAAGCTACTTCGGTCAGAAGACAAGTGTTTAAGACTTAGTTGGGGTCCTGGACAATACCTGTAGCCCAAGAAGGGGGATTAAATGGAGGTCTCTGCGTCGCTTCTATCCCTTAGATAAGGTGCTTGTCTTCCGCCTCTATAGTGAGGATATTCAGAGTTGTGGCAGAGTAGTTTGCAGCACCTAGGGCTGGGGTCTCCATGTCTGCCCCCACCCCAGCCCATTCAACAGGTTGCCTCAAGCTCTGGCACGAGGGAAGGATGGCCCCCAGCAGGGAGGAAGGGGGTGAGGGGCATTAGGAGGGGTGGGGCAGCCGGCGGACACGTGTCCCTGCAAGGAGTGAGCCGCCTGGCCACGCGGTGAGGGTGGAGGGAAAGGGGGGGAGCGGGGACTGGTAATGAAAGAGACAGACGGCAAGAGAAAGAGAGTGAGTCTGGGGTCTGAGAGGCTATCCCAGCTCCGAATAGCCACCTGGTGTACTGTGGGTGTCTCTCTGTATCTTTCTGTCTCTCTCTCTCCCCTCTATTTTTTTTTCGCTGCCGTCTTTTCTCCATGTCTTTCTGAGTAGCTGTTGGGGCCTCTCTCCTCAGTCTTCTCTCGCT
Source organism: Loris lydekkerianus (assembly GCA_963574355.1). Taxonomy (NCBI): domain Eukaryota; kingdom Metazoa; phylum Chordata; class Mammalia; order Primates; family Lorisidae; genus Loris; species Loris lydekkerianus. The sequence goes on from CAUYPK010044293.1 coordinate 20,844, forward strand.
CCCATTTCTTTCTCCATTGGCCTCTCTTAACTTATATCCCTGTCTCTCATCCCTCTCTGTTCATGTCCCCTTGCCTTATCTCTTTCCCTATCTCTGTGAGACCCTCTCTTTCATACAGCTCTGCTTACCTCCAACCCCCCGTACCCCCGCTGACCCCCACACCCCATTTCTCTGCCTACAGGATGGAACTGCAGGATCCAAAGATGAATGGAGCCCTCCCTGTGGATGCTGTAGGGTGAGTTGGGGGTCCAAAGAAGTGGGGTTGGGGGGGTCAGTGTTATCCTCTCACGAGTCTTCATGTCCCTGCCCTGTCCAGCTACAGGCAGGAACACGAGGGCTTCCTGCCCAGCCATGGTACTACTCCTGGGAGAAAGCCGGTTCAGTTCATGGATGTGAGTGACCCCTCAGGTTCTGCCCCAGTGACACCTTCCCTAGCTAATCTCCTCTATTGCTGCCTCTTCCCAGCTACTCCTCCACAGCTGTCCCCTCCTGCCTAGCTAACTCCCTGCCCCAGCTATTCACTCCTCAGTTGCTTCCCCATCCAGACACTCCCCTTTCCCAGGTATGCCCTCCCCAGCGGTTTCCCTCCCTGCTTGCTTTTCTCCCACAGCTGTTTTTTCCTTTTCCACTCTTCCCCAACCTCACCTGATCTCCATTCCCAGCTACTCGCTTTCCCAGCTGTTTTGTCTCTGGTAACTGCTCTACCTTTCCCTGGTCCTCTCCAATTCTAGCTGCTCCCTTCAAAGTCTCTCCTAGTTTTCTTCTTCCCAACTCTCTCTTTCCCAGCTTCCTCAATCTTCAACTCTTTTTACCTTCCAGCCTTTTCTTTCTTCCGATGGCCCTTCCTAGGCATCGACTCCCACTTCACTTGCTTCTTCCCAAGTCTTTCCCTGGCTCTGGCACTCCTCTCCTTACCTGGTTCTCCCTCCCCTTGTATGTCCGGGCTTTGCCCCTTGCCTGCAGTTCGAGGGGAAGACGTCATTTGGAATGTCAGTGTTCAACCTCAGCAATGCCATCATGGGCAGCGGCATCCTGGGGCTGGCCTATGCCATGGCCCACACAGGGGTCATCTTCTTCCTGTGAGTCCATGGGTGGCTTCAGAGGCCAGGGTGTTGTGGGGCAGGCAGGAGGCCTGGGGCCAAGTCTGAGTTGTGCTATCTGCCACAGGGCCCTGCTGCTGTGCATCGCACTGCTATCTTCATACTCCATCCACCTCCTGCTGACATGTGCTGGTGTTGTAGGTGAGACCCATACCCTGGATTCCAGCCCCCACCCTTGCTTCTTTGGACACCAGACTCTTGACCCCCATCCAGACCTCACCCCAGACCTTAAACCCTAGACTCCAGACCTAACTCCTTGACTTCAGATCCTGCATCCCTGACCCCTCACTCTACTCTAGAACCCTGGTTGGGCGCCTGTAGCTTAGTGGTTAGGGCACTGGCCACATGCACTGGGGCTGGTGGGTTTAAATCCATCCTGGGCCTGCTAAAAAAAAACAAACAAAAATATCTGGGCATTGTGCAGGCACCTGTAGTCCCAGCTACTCGGGAGGCTGAGGCAAGAGAATTTCCTGAGCCCAGGAATTCGAGGTTGCTGTGAGCTATGATGCCACCGCACTCTACCGAGGGTGACAAAGTGAGACTTCGTCTCAAAACAAAACAAAACAAAAAAAGACATGTAAATCTAGAACCCTAACCCTGAGACCTTGTCTGGGCTTCCAGATCCCCTTCTCCCTATCCCCACCCCTCACTCTGGCCATCAGACTCCATTGCTCAGACCATTGCACTCTACCTCTATCTCCACCTCTAGTTCTCAGACTCCTCCCTTTAACCTGGAAGCCAGCCCCATAAATCTGAGGACTCCACTCCTTAGTGCTCCCCACTCCCTAGCTCCTGGACTTAACTTACTGTGGTTTCAGTCCATATTCTGTTTCCAAACCCTCCTCTTCCTAACTCTTGCCCCCATACTTTTCCCTGGCCTCAGATCCCACCTTCTAGAATCTACCCCAAACTCAACCCTAACTGCTTGGCCCTCACTTCTAGCCTCCATTAATCAAACCCAGTTGCCCTAATCCCCAACTCCCTAGCTCGCTGACCCTCTGGCCTGCACCCCTGCCTCTTGGACCTACAACGTGTTCCTGCCTACACTCTCCCCCCACTAGGCATCCGGGCCTATGAGCAACTAGGACAGAGGGCGTTTGGGCCTGCGGGGAAGGTAGTGGTGGCCACGGTCATCTGTCTGCACAATATTGGGGGTAAGGATTCTGAGAGGTGTGGGTCGGCTTGGGGGAAGAGGGTGGGATAAGGTAGGGTGAAGACAAGGTGGGGGAATAAAGGGAATCCTTCTGCTTATACCTCCCCTTACCCACACCAGCCATGTCCAGTTACCTGTTCATCATCAAATCTGAGATCCCCCTGGTTATCGGCACCTTCCTCAACATGGAACCTGAGGGGTGAGTGAGCAGCCACCCCTTGGCTGGCCTGCAGACCCTTGACTGCCTGTGAGGTCTGGCTGCTATCTTCAACTCTTTGTGTCCAGCTGACTCCCAGGTGTTCTACTTTGAGACTGTTGGGCAGGCCCGTTGGGCCAAACTGTGATTCTTGTGTATTGTGATGCCAATAGCACATGTGACTTTTGCTCTGACTATAGGACTCTAATGGACTATGTGCTGATTTTGTGACTGTTATTCTGGCTGCTTCTGGCTAGTGGCCAATTCTGTATGTCCAGTGCAGTCTGATGCTGACCATGTGCGACTGTACATAGCCAGTAGACATAGACTCCGTGGGTTTGATTCAGTGACTGTTGTGCTGGCTGGCTGATTCTCTCTGGCTGCTTATGATTAACTGCGGTAGTGTCCTGTGTACCGTGATTCTAAGCATAAGTGTCTTATGCTTGAGAACTGGGAACTCTGACTTTTCCTGTCCAGCTGATTTTTTGAGTTTGATTTTGGGTTTGTCTAGCTGATTCTGTCTAGCTTTAAGTATATGATTGCTGATTGCAATGTTGGGTGCGTGTGTACGTGTGTACTACACTGTGGTATCAACTATGTCTGTGTGACTTGTTCTGGCTGTATGTATCCACTCAACTCCATCTCTGGGTTTGATTTGGTGACTGTTACAATGGCAAATTCTCTCTGGCTGGGTATGTGTATATGATCCCCAAGTCTGACTGTGTATTCCTTCTGTGTTATGGTTTGCAACCATGTATGCTTGACAATTATTCTGATTACACACCCTGCTGACTGAGTCAAGATCCACCATGCTGGCTTGGTTTGTCTGCCTATTTGTACGTGATGGGCCTCCCAGCGGTGTTTGTGTGTGCAGGTGCTGTGCTGTGATACTTTTACTCCATCTGCATATGTCTAGCTGCCTCTGTATGTTTAATGTACAGCTCTCTGTGATCACTGGCTTTCACTGGCTTTGCATGGTGTGTATGCACATGTCTGGTTTTGTCAGTCTGACTATGGTTTGGTTGGTGTCTGGGCCTGACAATTTTAACTGAGTGCTTGGTTTTTATTGTCTGTATGTATCCCTGTTAGATTTTTGGTTTGATTCTGAGAACATCCAGGTAGCTGGCAGTGAGACTAGGTATGTCCAATTATTACAATTAACTCTCATTGTATATATGGTCAATGGTGCTTCATTGGTTTATTTTTTTTATTATTTATTTATTTATTTATTTTTGAGACAGAGTCTTACTATGTCGCCCTCGGTAGAGTGCTGTGACATCACAGCTCACAGCAACCTCAAACTCTTGGGCTTAAGTGATTCTCTTGCCTCCGCCTCTCAAGAAGCTGGGACTACAGGTGCCCACCACAACGTCCTGTTATTTTTTAGTTGTAGTTGACATTGTTTGGCAGGCCTGGGCCAGATTTGAACCCACCAGCATGTATGTGGCTGGCGCCCTAGTTGCTGAGCTACAGGTGCCAAGCCACTTCATTGGTTTATTTCTAGGTAACTGTGTAATATAGAAAGAGAATGTGTAAATTCATGGAGCATAGTAGGCATTCAATCAAGTTATTTTGAACAAATGGGCATTATTCAGCTGATTAACTGTCTGCCCTGGGCACCTCCCTCCAATATCTGTACAGGTCTCACTTTTTCTTGGAGCTTGGTTCCAACAGTATGGCCAGCTGGCTGATTCTGTTTCTATTTCAGTCTGTCACTGGCTGTGTGGTCAAATAAGCTCACAGGCATACTTCCAGGCATCCAGCAAACCTTGAGGTGTTCAAACAAGCATGCATGTGTGTTTCTAACTTTTCAACAGACTCTGCATCAGGGCTTGTCTACCAGATCTTCAAACTTGTTCTACATGTCAGACATACCAGGGTTGTGAGTCACTCTATCTTTGTGCCTGGCACCTTGTGTTGGATTGGTTTTCACATTGATTCTGACTGATTTGGGGTATTTGAACATCTGATTGTGTATCCACTTCTGAATCTGATGGCGAGTTTTGTCCAACTTTGCAGGTGTTTTCAGCTGTGTTCCACCAACTGTGTCTGACTGTCTTCATAATTAGTCTGTTTTTGGCAATCTTGTGTCATTTGTCACTGTAACTACCTGAATGACTTATCCCAGCTGAGGTGTCAGCTTATCTTTCCTGGCTGTAGGTGGCAATCTATCTGGCTGTCTTACATGAGTGCCTACCTGACGGTTGCATTGACTGGTAGCTAGGCACTGTATTTTCATGTTTCCCTAGGAGCTGGTTCTTGAAGGGAAACTTCCTTATCATCATTGTCAGCGTGCTAATCATCCTCCCCCTGGCCCTTATGAAACACTTGGGTAAGACACTTCCTGGGTTGGTCATTGGATAGTTGGGTTAGAGAAGGGGAGCCAGACTAAGAAACTCCCCATTTTCAACGGCTGTAAAATACCAGGAGAGGGCTTGTTTGATGTGGGTTTCAACAGATTAGTAGGAGTTTACTATGAAGGGTTGGCTGGTCTGTCTGGAAGTAGAAGTTTTTGCAAGGGTAATTGGGGTGAGGAGACCTTGAAGGCCAAGCTAGGGGTTTGGAGTTTGCTATGGGAAGGGGGGTCCCTGGATTTCTAAGGCTCTCATATTGCCCCTTATAGGCTACCTGGGGTACACCAGCGGTCTCTCTCTGACCTGCATGCTGTTTTTCCTCATTTCGGTGAGTCAGAGAGAAGAACATGAAAAAGTGGGGAGAGTTTGGGACTTTGAGACACAGCCTCTGCCATGACCTCTCTTCCCTGCTCCCCTACCGCCAGGTCATCTATCAGAAGTTCAAGCTTGGCTGTGCTGTAGGCCTCAATGAGACAATAGTGGAGAGTAGAGCCCACCTAGGAGCCTTCAGCCAGGGGTTTAATAGCAGCTGTGAGGCCCAGATGTTCACAGTCGACTCCCAGGTGAGTATGCAGGTCTGAACCACATTCAGATCCTCTGATCCTGTCACACAGTGCACCTTGCTCAGAAGGGAGCCAGGTATTGGGCATTGGGGGACCCAAGTGTCTGATATGGATGGCAATGGCAGGGCCAGAGGGATGGGGAGGAGGGGATGGACCCCTGTGGACTCTAATCCTGTGTATGTCATTTCTCTAGATGTCCTACACAGTGCCTATTATTGCTTTTGCCTTCGTCTGCCATCCTGAGGTGCTGCCCATCTACACGGAGCTCTACCGGTGAGTGGGCAGGCAGATGGGTGCATGTGATGGGCTAGTGCAGACAAGAGGGTGATAATCATATGCCTGACAATCCCTATGGCAGTCCTGGGACTGTAGTTTGATGGTGGCTAAGTTGTACCAAGCAAAGGGTTTGGGGTGGCCAGGAGGCTTCAGGACGCTCAGGGTGGTGACTGTTTATTGATTGGGACTTAAGTATTCTCCTGTTTTAACATCCACCTCAAATGTGAATGGGCAAAGTTGGGAAGCTGATAACAGATGAACAGATGGAGGGGTGGTGTGCATGGACAGGGGTGGGGAGGCAGGATGATAAGACGGGGAAATGTGTGGATGATTAGACAGAAAGACAGCATGGATGGTTGGAAGAAAAGGAGAGGCAGTGGCCCTCAATTGAAGCAGAGTGGCAGAGATGGGATTTGCTGTGGGGGGTGAGGCTTTTTGTAGGGTGCACCGGTGGTCTCATGGGAGGACATGGATCAATAGAGAGGAGAGGCTTGGCTAGTCACACAGGGGAGGTAGAGATGGGGATCCCAGTGTACACCAGCTAAATGTCAGTCTGGGAGAATGGGATGCTGGAGGGTGGGGGCTGGCTTTGAGGGGTCTGGCCCAAGTCCAGAGTTCTGAGCATGACAGTTCTATGGCCTCTGCACCTCAGACCCTCCCAGCGCAGGATGCAGGCTGTGGCCAATGTGTCCATCGGGGCCATGTTCTGCATGTATGGGCTCACAGCGACCTTCGGATACCTCACTTTCTACAGTGAGTGGGGTTGGGGCCAGGGCTGCAGACAGGTATAGGGACTGGGCAGAGGGCTGGGGCAGGAACCTTTGAGTTCTTTTCCTCCATGACCTTAGATCTATCAGTTTCCAAAGAGAGGGGATGTCCATTATGCATGTGGGTTTTGTCACCATGAAGGTGGGGGTTTCTGGGGAACTGGTCCTGGTGCTCCTGCCACTTCCTGCATCCTGCACTTCCTGTCCCATTGCCCAGGCACCGTGAAGGCGGAGATGCTTCACATGTACAGCAAGCAGGAAAAGCTCATCCTCTGCGTGCGCCTGGCTGTGCTGCTTGCAGTGACCCTTACTGTGCCAGTTGTGCTATTCCCTGTGCGTGAGGAGAGGGTGGGCACATGGGGTAAAGGGACATGGATGAATGGGTAGAAGATGTAGGCATGGATATTCAGGTGGAGAATGAAGATGGGAGTGGGTGGGTGGATGGAGGAGGCAAGGATGGACAGACAGGGAAGACAGCGTTGTCATATGGACAGAGAAGTCAAAAATAGATGGTCAGACAGAAAGGAGGATGCAGATGGCATGACAGATAGGGTCAGGGGTACGGGCAGTCACTTGTAAGGAGGAGGCACAGATGGATGTCTAGATGGAAGAGGGAGGCAGGAATGATGAGTCGAGTACAGAAAGTAGACAGATGGTCAGCCAGGTTATAGAAATGGGGATGGACAGAAAGAGGGTGGAGGCTGAAGTGGTGAGATACAGGAGGGGCAGGAGGATTGGACCGGGGGAGGGAGGGGTCTCGGGATAGAAAAGGTGGGTGATCAGATGGGGAAGTGGAGGTGGTTAGAGGAGGAGGGGAAGGATTTGAGACAATGTATGGAGGCACAGACGGATGCTCAGACAGCAGGAGACATGCAGGAAGCTCACTGAGAAGGTGCTGGCACAGATGAATGGTCAGGTGGGGAGGAGCCATAGATAGCCAGAGGGAGGGGAAATCCTGGGATCTGGTATGAGGGAGGAGCTAAAGCTGATGATCACATGGAAGGGGGGCAGCATTTGGGTCCTAACTTCTGCCCCATCCTACTTTGGCCACAGATCCGTCGGGCTCTGCAACAGCTGCTTTTCCCAAGCAAGGCCTTCAGCTGGCTGCGGCACGTGGTCATAGCCCTGATCCTCCTTGTTTTGGTTAATGTCCTTGTCATCTGTGTACCAACCATCCAGGATATCTTTGGGGTTGTTGGTCAGTATCCCCAACCCAAGTCCCATACCCCATCTAATATGGGCCTTGGGCCTGAGCTTAGGTTGACTCTTGACCCTCCTTCTTGTCTCCAGGGTCCACATCAGCTCCCAGCCTCATCTTCATCCTTCCCAGCATTTTCTACCTCCGTATTGTACCCTCTGAGGTGGAGCCCCTCTTCTCCTGGCCCAAAATCCAGGTGAGCATTCCAGGGGAGAGGCTGGGGAAGGGGGGCATTCTAAGGATGGCTGGCAATGGAAGGGACTCTCTCAGAAGAGGGCTGGGGGCAGAAGGGGAATGCAGAAGGAGTGGTGGTCTGGAAGAATGGTGGTGATGCCTTAGGAAGGGGCAGAGCATATGGAGCACCAGAGGGGTCTGGGAAGAAAGGGAGTGCTGAGGAAGGGGCTGCCATAGAAGGAGCGTTCTGCAGGCAGATACAAGGAAAACTATGAGGGAGAGATCTGGGACTACTTTCAAGGAGGCTGGAGAAGAGCATTCCGATGGGTCCTGGGAAGATGGAGGGAGGATTCACAGGAAGGGGTTGGCTGTAAGGAAGGAGAGAGAGGGAGGAACAGAGGAGGATGGGTGTGGGTTGGGCTCTGGAAGGGGTAGAAGGCTCAAGGAACATTCTCAGGTGGAACTTAGACCAGCCCTAGTCTTCTCTCCCTCTTGCCTGCAGGCTCTGTGTTTTGGCATCCTGGGGGTCCTCTTCATGGCAACCAGTCTAGGCTTTATGTTTGCCAACTGGGCTACAGGCCAGAGTGGTGTGTCTGGACACTAACCATGCCCTGCCTGTGTCCCCATGCACACGCACACGTGCGTATGGAGGGAGTCAGTGCCACTTTCTAGGGTCCCTCCTGCCTGGCGTGTGGAGGGGGCTGGTTCTCATTGGCATGGCTGTCAGAGGTGGGTGTAGCAGAGGCTGTAGAGTGGTCTGCTTCCCTCCTCCCCAAGTATGCCAAGCTTGGATCATGGCCCTGATCACAACCCTAACCTCTGGGGGAGGAGGTGGTGGCCAGGTCCTGTGGGAGCCCTTGCTCAGCCCAGTCCTCTCTGCCTCCTCCTGGATAAAGCTGTTTGTCAGGATTACTCTTGGGCTAAGGGGAAGAATAAAGATGTTGAATTAAAGTTCTAGCCTCTGTCTTCTAATTTTTTGCTAAGAATTCTTGGGGAAGCCTGCCTGTCTGCAGAAGTCCAGGCTGGGGTAAACTGAGGCCCTGAGAAGAGGACTGTGTTTGCTCTCATGTGTTCCCTCACTCTGAACATCTATTGAGCACCTGATGAATGTTAGGGACTGTTCTTGGTGCTGGGAATATAGCAGTGAATCAAGTGGACAAAAATGCCCATCAAAGAGTTGACAGTCTACCATAGGAGTGCCCTGCCACCTGTTATGGTTATGGACCTTGATCTAAGGATGGCTTTCATGTTTATAAATGATTGAAAAAATCAAAAGACTGTTTCATGGCACCTGGAAGTTAATATGAAATTTGAATTTCATATATAACATCAATATTTCACCTATAAATCAAATTTGTTGGAGCTCAGTTAGGCTTGTTCATTTACATATTGTTTATGGCTTCTTTGGATGTTGCTGAGGATTTGCAACAGAGACCATGTGGCCTGAAAAGCCATTATTCTCTGGCCTTATTTTGGAAAAAAGCTAGCTAGCGGAAGAGAGGATAAAAGAGAAAACATTTCTGATAAAGATGAACGCTATGAAGAAATGAATGATGTGGGGAGCTGGGTGAGCAGACAGTCAAGAAGGCCTCACTGAGGATGGGATGATGACTGGGCTCAAGATTGCCTAGGGGGATCAAACCTCCTGGTTATTTTGGCAAAGAGTGTTTCTAAGCAGAGGCAGCAAGTGCAAAGGCTCTGAGGTAGGAACAAGCCTGGCTGATCCAAGCTTCTTACTCAAGAGTAAGGAAAAGCTAGCAGGGGTATGGCCAGTTCTGATTTCACCACAGCCTTGCCAAAGCCTGAGTTATGACACATGAATCTTTGCCACCTAATCGGTGAAAATGGTATTACAGACACAGATTTGAATTTCATATGATTTCTAAGTATTGAAAAAATATTTTGATTATTTTTCCAATCATTTAGAAACATGAAAGCCATTCTTAGTTCATGGGCCATATCAAAAACAACTTATATGTTTATGAAAGAAGTCTTCAGATGCTTAAGGACATCTCTCTTTCCAGAGTATTTTTCTTCATATATGAGCCACTATTAATGCTACAAGCCGCTCATTTTACTATTCCTTTTTTTTTTTTTTTTTTTTTTGGAGATAGAGCCTCAAGCTGTCGCCCTGGGTAGAGTACTGTGACATCACAGCTCACAGCAACCTCTAACTCCTGAGCTCAAGTGAGTCTCCTGCCTCAGCCTCCCAAGTAGCTGGGAGTACAGGCGCCTGCCACAACACCTGGCTATTTTTTTTGGTTGCATCTGTCATTGTTTGGTGGGCCCAGGCTGGATTTGAACCGCCAGCTCAGCTGTATGTGGCTGGCGCCTTAGCCGCTTGAGCCACAGGCGCCGAGCCCATTTTACTATTCTTTATCCCTTACTGCCACTAAACTTAAGTTCAACAAGCCTGCTATTTATTTATTTATTTATTTATGAGACAGAGTCTCACTGTGTCGCCCTTGATTGAGTGCTGTGGAGTCACAGCTCACAACAACCTCAAACTCTTGGGCTTAAGCGATTCTCTTGCCTCAGCCTCCCAAGTAGCTGGGACTACAGGCACCTGCCACAATGCCTGGCTGTTTTTTTTTTTGTTGTTGTTATTGTTGCAGATGTCATTTTTTAGCTGGCCCAGGCCGGGTTCGACCCTGCCAGCCTCATTGTATGTGGCTGGTCCTATATAACCACTGTGCTACGGGCACCAAGCCAAGCCTGCTTTTTAATAATATGGGTAACTGGAAATTCCAGTGCTTGACCTTAAGAAGGTAAGTCTTCACATTTAACAAAAAGTACCACCAGGCAGGATGCAGTGGCTCACACCTGTAATCCTAGCATCTGGGAGGCTGAGGCAAGTGGATTGCTCAAGCCCAAGAGTTTGAGGTTGCTGAGAGCTATGACGCTACAGCACTCAAATCCAGGGCAACTGAGTTAAGACTCTGCCTAAAAAAAAAAAAACAAAAACAAAAAACCCAGAAAGAAAGAAATAGATATTAGATCTCAGAATTTTCAGCATTCATGTGATAGGTGTTCTGGGCATAAGGAATAGAAAGACTGGAGAGAAAGTAATACTTGAAGAAATAAAATTCTAAATACCGTATATACTCGAGTATAAGCCGAGTTTTTTCCAGCACAAAATTTGTGCCGAGTTCAGGTTTTTCGGCACAAAAAAAAAATGTGCCGAAAAAACTCGGCTTATACTCGAGTATTTACGGTAATTTTCTGAACTGAAGAAAGACATGGAATTTTTACCCTGAAAAGAGCCACACCCTGTTTTGAGATTGATTAGTATACATGTGAGCACATGCATGCACGCACACATACACACATCCAGGAATAAAATTTCTAGGATGAAGATAAAATTCTGAAATGTGCCAGAAAGAAAAGAAAGAAGAAAGAATACACTGGAGAAGCTTTTCAAAGAGCTGATGAGAAATCCCTGAACCTAGAGTGCTATACCCAGCCAGCCTAATCCAGAATGAGACAAAAAATATTTTTAAAAAATTCATGACACACATACCCTTTCCTGAAATAATTCTTAGGGTATAAAGTCCTACAAGAAGAAAAAAAGTATACTTAGAGGACACAGGAGATTCCAATGAGCAACAGTGAGGGGAACCATAGCAGAGTTTATTGAAATGACTAAATTAGTTTTGGTTGTAAATTAAAAAAATTATAGTCTTGAACTAAAATTCTAGATAATATAAACATAGAAGTTGGGAGGAGAGATAGGAAAGAAAAGAGAAGTTCTGTTGTTCAAGGGACAGATACAGATGCTAATAAACAGAATAATTAAATGCCCTAGCTTTTTGGAGTCAGGTGGCTTGAGTTCTGGCTTCCCATCTTGCTAGCTGTGTGACCTTGTGTAAATCACATTACCTGTGTGTGTCCCAGTCTACTCAAGAGTAAACTGGGGATGACTACACTAAATAATTCATTTGACTGCTACAATTAAATGGGTTAAAACATGTAAAGCACTTACAACAGTACCTGGATGTGGTAAGTGCTGTATATAGTTACTGTTTTTTAGTAATGACTTAAAATGACTATTAAAATGGAAAGGCAGATGAAGATGGTGAACTAGAAATAGCTGTTGGCTTCTCTTCCAAACCCATCTTGCCACAGAAGAGGTGAAGAGGTAGTTGGACTTTGAGGCCAGGTGCAGTGGTTCATGCCTGTAATCCTAGCACTCTGGGAAGCCAAGGCTTGCTTGAGCTCAGGAGTTTGAGACCAGCCTGAGCAAGAGTAAGACCCCCCATCTCTAAAAAGAGCTGGCATTGTGGTGGGCAGTTGTGGTCCCAGCTACTTGGGAGGCTGAGGCAAGAGGATCACTTCAGTTTGAGGTTGCTGTGAGCTATGACACTACAGAACTCTACTGAGGGCAACAAAGTGAGACTGTCTCAAATAAAAAATAAAAAATAAAAAACAACAGTGTGGTGTCTGTGGCTCGGTGGGTAGGGCGCCAGCCCCATATACCGAGGGTGGTGGGTTCAAGCCCAGCCCCGGCCAAACTGCAACAAAAAAATAACCAGGCGTTGTGTCGGGCACCTGTAGTCCCAGCTACTCAGGAGGTTGAGGCAGGAGAATTGCCTAAGTCCAGGAATTGGAGGTTGCTGTGAGCTGTGACACTACAGCACTCTACCCAGGGTGATAAAGTGAGACTCTGTCTCTAAACAACAACAACCCACAGCTATGATTTAACAATAAAAATAAATACATTAAAAAATAAAAAAACAAAAAAAAAAAAAACAAGAAAAAAAATTCAAAACGACAACAACAACAACACCCATACCCCACAAAAATCCAAGAGGTAGCTGGACTTAAAAACAGTTCCCAACACCAAAATTTCTGATCTTTCTGTCCCTACTAGGGGGAGGAGATGGCCTAGAGTGGGAAAATGTTAGATGCCCCAGATGGAGGATCAGTTGAGGTGGAGCTTTCCCAATTTTATTCTTTCATCTCCTCTCCTCCCATTTCTGGAAGGCTCATTACCTATCCTGTAAACACCACAAGGCAGAAACTTTGCAGAACTGGCCCTGTGGTAGCCCAAGGTGGCATGGTACCACTAAGGTGTGGTAGGGTTAGAAATCTCATAGAAAAAGTATAGTCTCATCAAGATTGGACAGTAATTGAGAATTCCTTTCCTACTCCTCCTTGTGGCCTCTGGGCTAGGCAATTACAAGTATCTCTCACTCCTAGATCTCCAGACTCTTGCCTGAAGGCTTAGGCAGAAGTCCTGGAACCCTTCCCTAAGCAGTCACAGGCTAGGGAAGGGAAAAAACAATAGGCTCAGTTCAGCTCTAGAGACTCCCTACCCATAAGACTCTCTACATACCAATGTCCAAACCCTTCAACTCACATGGAGTGTCTAGGCTTATATATCTTCTCAAGAACAGACAGTTACATACAAGAACTGTTGGATATTGCATTTGAAAACAATTAACTGCTTAAATAAATCAATGGAATTGGTTGTATATTAAAATGGATATGGTTGAAAAATCTACTACTGGGCTGAAGAAAAGAGCCTAAAGAACTTATGTAAAAGTTGTCAGGAATGAGCCAGACCTGGTTGCTCATGCCTTGTAACCTTAGCACTCTGGGAGGCCAAGGTAGGTAGATCACCTGAGTTTAGGAATTTGAGACCAGCCTGAGCAAGAGTGTGACCCTATCTCTACCCAAAACAGAAAAACTTAGCCAGGCATGGTGGTGCCCCCCTGAAGTCCCAGTTACATGTGAGGCTGAGGCAGGAGGATCGTTTGAACCCAGGAGGTTGAGGTTGCAGTGAGCTATGATGATGCAATTGCACTTTGGCCTGGGTGACAGAGTGACATTCTGTCTCAAAAGAACAAAACAAAACAAAACAAAACAAAACAAGTAGTCAAGAATGGATAGAAATGGAGTAAATGAAAGAAAAGTTAATTAATAGGGAGGATAGAAGTATACATGTCAAAACCCATTAATAGTAGCCTCATAAGGCTCAGCACTTATAGCACAGTGGTTATGGCACCAGCCACATGCACCTAGGCTGGCAGGTTCGAACCTGGCCCGGCCCACCTAAACAACAATAACAACTGCAACAACAACAAAAATAGCTGGACATTGTGGAGGGTGCCTGTAGTCCCAGCTACTTGGGAGGCTGAGGCAAGAGAATTGCTTAAGCTCAAGAATTTGAGGTTGACAAAAGTCACAATATAACAAAGACATTTGTACCAGAATGTTTATTGCAGCCCAATTTATAATGGCTAAGTCATGGAAGAAGCCCAAGTGCCCATCGACCCACGAATGGACTAGCAAATTGTGGTACATGTATACCATGGAATACTATGCAGCCTTAAAGAAAGATGGAGACTTTACCTCTTTCATGTTTACATGGATGGAGCTGAAACATACTCTCCTTAGCAAAGTATCCCAGGAATGGAAGAAAAAGTATCCAATGTACTCAGCCCTACTATGAAGCTAAATTATAGCTTTCACATGAAGGCTATAACCCACCTATAGCACAAGACTATGGGGAAAGGGCCAAGGAAGGGGAAGAGAGGGGCGAGGTTTGGGTGAAGGGAGGGTAATGGGTGGGGCCACATCTATGGTGCATCTTAGAATGGGTACAGGTGATTGCACTAATGTACACAGCTATGATTTAACAATAAAAAAATTTAAAAAAAGAAAAAAAAAAGAAAGAAATCCTGGGATCAAGTCTTGGTCCCATCTGTCATTCAGTTTGAATCACTTTGCAAAATGTGTCTTTCTCCTTGATTCTAAAACAGCAAAATTAAACAAAAGTCTTTGAAGCCCTTATATTCATAGCCAGAATTTTCAATTTCCTCTTCAGACATTTAGAGTAGTTAATTGACTTTGACAGCTCTTCATTTTCTTAAAAGTACTATGAACCCAAGGCCAGGAATCACAGTCAAAAATGTTGGCCAGACAATGCATATGATAGCTCACTTCCAAGATGGCCTCGAATAATTCTCACCTCCTTCATGCTCTTGTATATCCCTTCCTTGACCCATAGGATGTTGGGAGAATGATAGGTTGTACATTCTAAGGCTGGATTATTAAAGACTTTGTGGCTTCTTTTCTGCCCTCTCATGGATCAAACTATCTAGGGGAAGCCAGCTGCCATGTTGTGAGAACACTCAAGTACCCCTATGAAGAGATCCATGTGGTGAGGAACTGAGGCCTCCTTCCAATAGCTGTGCAAGCGAACCATCTTGGAAGTGAATCCTTGAGCCCCAGTCAAGCCTTCAGGTGACTGCAGCTCCAGCCAACACCCTGACTGCAATCTCATGAGAGACCCCAACCCAGAACCACCCATCTAAACTATTTCTGAAGTTTTGACTTGCAAAATCTGTGAGGTAATAAATGCTTGCTATTTTAAGTCATTAAGTTTTGATGTAATGTGTCATGCAACAGTAGATAATTGATACAGTACAGTAATATTACAGTAATATTATAATATTATAACCAGCTTCAAGGACAGAAACTGCTATTGCTCCCTAGAAGGTGGACATCCCAGCATCCCAAAGTATATTCCAGGAGAATGAAGGAGCTAAACATTGGAAACCTAGGAAAGTATTAGAGGAAAATATAAAATGAGTTTTTACACTCTTGGGATGAGAAAAGCCTTCCTAGGCAAGCCATGAAATCCTGAAGTCATGGAAAAGATTGACAGATTTGACTACATAAAAGTGAAACCTTGTATATGAGAAAAGGCAGCGTAAACAATATCTACAATAAATGAGAAACTGTGTGGAGAAGAAAGAGAAGGCAGACACCATCGTGTATAAGGAGTAGCTTTTATTGGGGAATTTTTCAAGTAAGTGATCAGCAAAATAAGGCACGTGGCCCTGTCTCTCATCAGCCCACAGAGAGGAGCAGGGGCTGGGCTAAATGCATGGCAGGGCTGTGATGGAAGGGAAGGGCCCTGCACCACCCTACCCTGTTCATTATCTTTTCTTTGTGTAAGCTTGGAGTGGCTTTATATATAGGGAATAAAACAGTTAAGACTTGGGGGCAAGCATGCTAAAGGAAGGGGAGCCCTCTGCCCAATGCAAACTTGGATTCATGCACAGCCACTCCAACACGGGGGAAGGAGGGACAAACCCTCATCCTGAACAGAGTTCCTGGAGTCATCATTGCACCTTTCTGCTTGTCACTCCACAAAATGTTTGCAACATACATCACAGAAAAAATGTTAACATCTCCAATAAGCAAAGAGTTTCTATAAATTAATTTGAAAAATATAGCCAAATAAGAAATAAGCATAATACAGGAATGCAAATCAGAAATGAGGAAATAGAAAAGGCCCATAAATATATGAAAAGATGCTCATTTTCACCCAGTGATAAGGGGAATGCGAAATCAAAACCAAAATGAAATACCCATTGTTTAACTTGTTCAATTGGCAGAAAAATCTAAACATTTGACAACAGCCAGTGTTGGCAGGACAGCAAATTGGTTCAGTGTTTTTTAAAAAGCAATTTGAACCAGGCATGGTGGCTCCCACACCAGTAATCCTAGTACTCTATGAGGCTGAGACCAGAAGATCGCTTGAGGTCAGGAGTTCGAGTCCAGCATGAGAAAGAGCAAGACTCTGTCTCTATAAAAATAGGAAAAAAATAGCTGGGCATGATGGTGCACACCTGTAGTCCCAGATACTCAGAAGTCTGAGGCAGAACAATCTCTTGACCTTAGCAGTTCAAGGTTGCAGTAAGGGAGTTTGAGGTTGCAGTGAGCTGTGATGAAGTCACTCCATTATAGTCTGGGTGACACAGCAAGACTCTGTCTAAAAAAAAAAAAAAAAAAGCAATTTGGAAATATCTCTTGCAATTGTAAGAATTATAAGTGTGTAAATCCTCTATGCCCAATATCCCCTACAGAAATCAGTATTTCAGAAATTCACAAAAGCTCAAGGAGACATGAACTTATTCATTCCAAAAATTTTTATTGTATATTGTTCCAGATGCTAGGGATGTAGTGGTGTAAAAACAAGTCCCTGCTGACATACTAGAGGGAGAGATAGCTAAAAATCCATGGGCAAATGAGGTACCATTACACTTACCAAGGATGCCACAAGTGAAAGGCCTGACAATATCAATTGTTGACAAGAATATGGAGCATCTGGAACTTTCATTCTTTGTGGGTGAGCAGTAAAGCAATTTGTCCATTTCCTATACAATTAAATATACTTTTGTCACATAACCTAGTAATAGCACTCTTAGATATTTACCCAAAAGCAATAAAAACCTTATATTTACAAAATCTTTTTTTTTCTTTTTAAGACAAGAGTCTTACTTTGTCACCCTTGGTAGAGTGCTATGGCATCATAGCTCACAGCAACCTCAAACTCTTGGGCTCAAGTGATCCTTTTACCTCAGCCTCCCAAGTAGCTGGGACTATAGGCTACTGCCACAATGCCCAGCTATTTTTAGAAACAGGGTCTCACTCTTGCTCAGGCTGGTCTCTAACTTGTCAGCTCAAGCAATCTACCCAGAGCACCTCCCAGAGTGCTAGGATTACAGGCGTGAGCCACCGCACCGGGCTCTACAAAATCTTGTACGTGAACATTCATAGTAGTTTCATTCATTATAGTCTCAAACTACAAACAGTCCAAGTGTCCAGCAACAGAAGAATGAATAGACAAATTGTGACTATCCAGACAATGGAATACACTACTCAGGGATCAAAATAAATTACCTCTAGATACACACAACAACATGGATGAAAAAATATGATAAAATAGTATACAGTTACATAAGAGTGTATGCTATATGATTACACTTGTCTGAAATATCATAAAAGACAAAAGTCTATCTATATTGGCTAAGAAAATCAGTACTTGCCCGAGACTGGAGGAGAGGGTTGGCTGCAAAGGAGGCATAAGGTAACTCTCAGGAGTGATGAAAATATTCTGTACTTTGATGCTGGTAATGGTTACAATGGTTACTTTGATGCTGGTCAAGTGTTATATTTGTCAAAACTCATCAAACTATATGCTTCAAATAGGTGTATTTTGCTATATGTAAATTATACATCAATAAAAGTGATCAAAAGAAAATGTATAGGTAGATTTGTTATATATACGGCACAGTTCCACCCATGAAACTTTCTGAAGACAACAGCATGCATTATTCCCCCAGGGCCTGCAAGCAAGGCACCAAGTACTGTGCTAGAATATGTGAAATACGCTGGGCTCCAAGTCACACAGATGAGGATGCAAGGGAGCACCTGTCAGGACTGCACACACTCACTCTCTCTCGCTTTCTCTCCATCCAGAAGTACAGGAGAGTGTTTTGGTCAGAGGCAGCAGATGTGAACTAAAATGGTACCACTGTGTGATGTTAGAAACGCATTGGCCTAAATATTTTCAAAATTTACCCAATTATGTGTCATCTCATGGCTCAAGTGTCTAAGTTGCTATCCCTATTACTGCATGGTACGCCCATAGTGGCTTAGTACAATAATTTATCATTAATTCTCAGTGTTCTGGGAGTTGGCTAGGCTCAGCTGAAGGGTTTTCACTTCCAGCCTCTCGTGTAGTTGCAGTCTAGTGTCAGAAGGAACTGAAGTCACCTGAAGGCTTAAACCAAGGTAGGCAGCCGAGATGGTGCACTCACAAGGTTGGCAGTTAATGTTGACTGCTGGATGGGAACTTAACTGTTGACGAGCTGTTGACTAGAGTGCCTTATGTGTGCCTTCTCCATGTAGATTGGGCTTCCCACAGCACGGTGGCTGGGTTCCAAAAGGGAGTATCCCAAGAACCAGCATTCTAGTCAGGCCAGGTAGAAGCTGCAAGGCTTTCTGTGACCTCACCTTGAAAATCATACAGCCTCATTTTCACTTTATTCCATTAGTCAAAACAGTTACAGAATCCATCCGGGCTCAAGGGAGTGGAGAAATATTCTCCTCTACTTGATAGGAGAGTGGCAGGTCACATGGCAAAAGTATGTGGGATACAGTTGCAGCCATCTTCTGAAAATACAACCCATCCTGGCTCAGTGCCTGTGGTTCAAGCGGCTAAGGCACCAGCCACATACACCTGAGCTGGCGGGTTCAAGGCCCGCCAAACAACAATGATGGCTGCAACCAAAAACTATCCAGGCATAGTGGTTGGCGGCTGTGGTCCCTGCTACTTGGGAGGCAGAGGCAGGAGAATTGCCCAGGAGTTGGAGGTTGCTGTGAGTGGTGATGCCATAGCACTCTACCCAGGGCAACAGCTTGAGGCTCTGTCTCAACAAAAAAAGAAAAGAAAAAGAAAATACAACCCATCCCTCTATAAACCTCTTTTTTCCTTGCTTTGCAGTGTAGAATTTTAAGTTGGGCCCCAACAACTTTAGCTAAGGACAAAGGTTTGGAAAAGGAAAGCTTTTGTGTGAGGAAGCCAGTATTATCTTATATAGTGTGTTTGTCCCACAATAGAGTAAAAACCCAATCATCATGTTATGAACCATTAAAGGATTTCCACTCACAATTATCAAGGCATTTACAGGGTCTTGTAGAGCTGGGTTACAATGCCTCATTTCACTAATAGGTGATAACATTTGACTCCGGTCTGTATTTTAGGAAGAGGAGATGTGAGCTGGGTCTGGAGAGAAAGGAAGGTATCTACATACTCCTATGTCCCAGTTTGACACTTTCAAATTTGAAATGGTAATTATTCTAAAATATTCTTTTAGGCTCAGTGTCCGTAGCACAGTAGTTACAGCACCAGCCACATACACTGAAAGTGGCAGGTTCAAACCTGGCCCAGGCCAGCTAAACAAGTACAACAAAAAAATAGCTGGGCATTGTGGCAGGCGCCTGTAGTCCCAGCTACTTGGGAGGCTGAGGCAAAAGGATCACTTAAGCCCAATTGTTGGAGGTTGCTGTGAGCTGTGACATCACATCACTCTACCGAGAGTGACATAATGAGACTCTGTCTCAAAAAAATAAATAAATAAATAAAAATAAAATATTTTTTTAAATCAGATTTTGAAGTTTGATAATACTGGCTTCCTCACACAAAAAAGGATATCTGTGGCACTTGTGCTGAATACACTAAAGGGAGTTTTGGAGACAGTCAACAAACCATAATGCATAAACCCTGCCAAGGGCACTCCATTAGGCCCTCAAAGTAGGTCACAATAAGGAATAAATGAAGTCCCTACTTCCGAGGCACCTACAAGACTGATAATGTATAATCAACTTAAATATGGCAACTTGACCAAGTATGGTGGTTCACTCCTATAATTCCAGCACTTAGGAAGTCTGATGTGGGAGGTTGACTTGAGGCCAGGAGTTTAAGACCAGCCTAGCAAGACTTTATCTCTAAAAAGAAGGGAAGAAAAAAATTAGCCAGGCATTTATAGCACATGCCTGCAGTCCTAGCTTCTTGGGAGGCTGAGGCAAGAAGATTCCTCAAGCTGAGGAGTTTGAGTACAGTGAGCTATGGTCACACCACCTGTATTCCAGCCTGGGCAGTAAAGTGATACCCTGTCTCTAATATAAATAAATAAATGAATAAATAATTTTTTAAATATTTCACCTGCAGGGCTGAGATGTGGGGCAGTTGATGATCATAATTGCCTTAGCAGGGAGAAGTAATGAGGGGAAGAGCGGAGTCAAAAAGCCAAGAGGAAATTGTTGATGCCTATGGAATACAATTGGGCCAAATTCAGAGAGAAATGGAGAAACAAACAGAGCAAAAAGAGTGTTGTAAGAAAAGACAGGCTTGACTTGACTGTAGAGTATAGCCTCTAATTTTGAATAATAAAATGTTAATATCAACAGAGACCCCAGAGACCATCCAGCCCAAAACTTTGGTGAGAGGTGCCCCCGGACCAGAATGTGCCACACTGACTTCCACATTAGGGTTCTCTCTAAGTGTTGAGCAAGGATGATGTAACACAGGCAAAGAAAACAGTTATTAGTGAAAATTTCCAAGAGGCAATGACCTCTCTTCTTTTTTCATTAAATCCAACTCAGTTTGCTAGCTCTCTGAGCGACCTTGGGGAGGTTGCTTCTCCTCTCTGTGCCTGTTTCCTTATCTTATCAAGCACTTACTGCATGCTTTGCACTGTTCTTGGTGCTTTATATGTGTTAATTCATTTAGTCCCTCACTACAGTCCCATGAGGTAGGTAGATTTTACAGATGAGGAAACTGAGACAGAGGTCTACTGGTCTAAGATCACACAGGTAGCAAGTGATGGAGTCAGGTTCAAGCTGGGGCTGCGTGGCTCCAAGTCTGTGCTATCAACCACTAGGTAATCCTGCTTCTCATCTGGCAAGATTGGACTAGATGCTCTCCAAGATCCCTTCCAGCATTGACGTATTAAGGTTCTAATGATTTGCTTCCTCTGGAATTGGTCAGGGAGAACCCAGAGTTAAATTCTCTTGGGTTGTGATGAAAAGGGTAACAATGTATCTGGTGCCAAAGACAGAGGCCACTCAGCCCTCTCACCTACTGAAATTTCAAGAGCAATTTCTTTAAATCCCTAAAATGACACACACACACACACACACACCCCAAAGTGGCCAGCCATCTTCCTGCTTTTTTGGCACGTCTTGCAACTCCACACATCACAGAAGAGGCCAGTGGGCACGATCAGAATCCCGAAAAGAGAGGAAAATGTGCAGGGCAAGAACAGAACTTGCTGTTTCCAGTCTATCCATCTCAGCTGCTGCTCTCTCAGTGTCTGTTCTTTTGAATAAAGGGTCTACTTTTCCAAATGTGATTTTTAAACTGCAGCAGAGAGAAAACAAAATAAACACGAAATGGTCAGCCTAGGGCCCGCACTTTCTATTCCCTGGTTACAAAGTAAAATTAGCTAGCTGGTGGCCGGGGCTGGGAGATTTATTTTGGTCTGAAGTCAACCCACAGATTAACAATATTGGCAAGAACTACATAGGAGGGGAAAATATTTTGGACAAGACTGCATATGTTTGCAGATACATCATCTCCCTTTGCGCAATGGCCAAGGTTAAAGAGAATAGGAGTCAGGACAAGGCCTTGTCTCCTTCCTGTGAACCGTCATTCTCCCTGCACGATGCCAACTCGCACCCTCTGGGAGCAGTTGCACAGTGTTCTGCAGGACCCAGGGAAGGTGGACAGGAAAACACTCTCCAAATCTGTTAAAAGAGTGATGTTTATCTTTTCTTTCCCCCTTCTCTGCAAGGCCCACATTCTATTCCAAGGGTAATTCTCAGGCAACAGCTATTTCTAGATTCTCAAGGACTAACAGAGGGTAATGTCAGAAAAAATTATCCCAATTCAGAAATAGGCAAAAGAGATTATTGAGTTCTTACAGTGCAAAATCGGGCTTGCACTTTTGATTGTTCTGGTAGGGGCAAAGGCTAATTTTAAGATTTTCATCTGGTGGAGATGAGGATAATTTCTAGCCTAGGCATCTCATCCTAACATTCTTCCATTAAATTGCCTATAAATACCTTGGTCCTCATAGACTCACTGGGACTGGTTTTAACATCTTACAGGTTGCCTCATTAATTAATGAGTTAAATCAAATTATGGACATGTGGCAAATTTTACATTTGCATGAGAATCAAGTTTTTTAATCTTTTGAAAATTCCACTTTAACAAAGGAATGCTTGTGTCTATTGATATGACATTTTTCTCCAGCCTCCTTATCATATCAACTCAAACCCACGAGCCAATATCCCATCCTCCTCAGGGTGAACTCCAGATGCAGACAGCAGATAGGCATCCCTCCCTCTCCATGGAGATAGGCTGCACACAAAAGCCTTGCCCCCGACCCACTCATCCTCATCTTCTACTGGAGTGTGCTGAGCCTTCAAGAAACAACTGCAGGGACCAGGCGTGCTGGCTCATGCCTGTAATCCCAGCACTCCGGGAGGCTGAGGTGGGTGGATTGCCTGAGCTCACAGGTTCAAGACCAGCCTGAGCAAGAGCAAGACCCCGCCTCTAAAAATATTGGGGCATGTGGCAGGTGCCTGTAGTTCCAGCTACTCGAGAGGCTGAGGCAAGAGAATCACTTGAGCCCCAGGAGTTTGAGGTTGCTGTGAGCTACGAGGCCACAGCAGCACTCTACCAACGGAAACAAAGTAAAACTCTGTCTCAAAAAAAAAGAAAAGAAAAGAAACAACCACAGGTAGAGAAAAGTTTCCAGGACACACAGAAGGTCATCAGCCCTCTTCTGTCTTCTCAGCACTCATGAGTTTGGGCAAAGTAAGTCATCCATCCTTTGAGAAAATTTTTTCTTCCTCAAATTGGGAGTAGTCATTTCCATATTGCAGGCAGTTTCTAAAGTGCTTTTCAAAGTAATGTGTGAACAAGTCACCTGGGGAATAAAATACAGATTTCGATTCCGGGATGTGATCCAAGGGCCTGCCTTTTTTTTTTTTTTTTTTTTTTGAGACAGAGTCTCAAGCTGTGGGTAGAGTGCTGTGGCATCACAGCTCACAGCAATCTCAAACTCTTGGGCTTAAGCGATTCTCTTGCCTCAACCTCCCAAGTAGCTGGGACTACAGGGGCCCACCACAACACCTGGCTATTTTTTGTTGCAGTTTTCACTGTTGTTTTTAGCTGGCCCAGGCCAGGTTCGAACCCGTCAGCCTTGGTGTATGTGGCCAGCACCATACCTACTGAGCTACAGGTGCCTCTGGGCCTGCCTTTTTTATAGCTTCCAAGTTGATGTTGCTGCTACCGGTCTGTGGGTCCTACTTTGAGTAGCAAGGCTCTGAGGGTGATGTGAGAGCCCATCCTTTGAAAACCATAGGAAACAGCATAAATATACTGAAATACCCATGGGAATTATGATGTACACTTAGGAAGCCACTCCCACGAGTCATGGGACCACAGGTCTGAATAAACACCAGGAACCACCATCTCCTAAGCCCATGGTGTGCCTTCAAGGGACCCTAAACCTGTTACACACCTGATCTCATTTAATTCTCGCAACCAGCCCGTGAAGAAAGAAACTATCACAATCCTGATTTTACCAGAAAGAAAAACTGAGGCCCAGAGAGATGGAGTAAACAACTTGGCACCAGTCACACAGCAGCGCTGACGTCTGGAGCCAGTTCTAGTTGAGCTCCAACCACATTACCACATGGCTTTCTCCCTCCACCACAACCTGGCAAGGCTTGGCACCTTGGCTAAATCCGTAGGGGATTTGGGAAGGAAAAAGAGACAACTTTCCTCCTTACCATGTGGCCCCCGTTCCTCTCGTATTCCCTGGATAATTACTGCACCCTCTTTTGCTGCAGCTATGAGAGAAAGGAAAGGAGGGACAGGCTTCCTATTAATTCCAGAGTAGACAAATGTTCCTTGGGAACCTACTGCTTGCCTAGCTTGGTCCTTGACCCTGGAGGGGAATGTGGAGAAATTCAAAGAACCACAATAGATCTCTGCCCCCAGAAAAGGAGAAGCTGTCACATGTACGTGTTCCTGCAAGACAATTCAGATGGTCCTGCCAGTCCTTTTGTTTTGGAAACCCTCTCCCCTCTAGGGAGGGCCCCTGTTTATCAGCAGACCTTTTCATCTATGAAGATAACTGCTTAGGAAGTTTTGTTACTGAACTGGGGGGGGGGGACAAGGCAAGTAGCAGATGGGGTGGGGCTGAAGGGGGAAGGGAAGGGTCTGAATGGCAATTAGATTCTGTTTCAGTTGATGGTGTGTTCTCCCAGGGACCCAGAGACTGGGTGCTCCTTTGCCAAATGTAAATATCAAACCAATAAATGCTAATGTAGCATGAAAAAGTGCTGATTTGGGAGAAAGTTCTGATCATTTAAAGAGCTTGTTGTAGAAAGCACTTAGGTGTTCCGTCTGCAAGGAGAGTTGGGGAAGGAAATAAGAGGCTGGAATTCAGAACTCCTTTCAGCATCCTGATACTTCCCTGGCCTCCCACTCCTGGAAAAGGGAACCAGCAAAGAGGGACTTGGTAGCTAAGAAGGGAGGTGCATTGGGTGTGGACGGGGTGGGGGGCAATAAATGGATTAAAACCAGGAAGGTGAGGTCAAGCTCATGAACATCTGGCACTAGAAAAGGGAGATAGTAGAGAAGTCCGTTATCAAGACCTCTGTGAACTTGATACTTGTCTTGATGCACTTTTGCCCAAGATCCTGTCATCTTGATAACCTGCCTTGGGGACCTGTTTCTGGCAAATGGTTCTGATCTTTCTGTCCCTCCCCTCCACTTTCAGCCCAACACAACACACACATTCCTAAGGCTGAGTTGGGAGGATCCCTTGGGGCCAGGAGTTTGAGATCAGCCTAGGCAACATAGGGACAGTCTTTCTCTAAAAATTTTTTTTTTTTAAGTTAGCCAGACTCAGTGAGGCAGTCTGACAGTCCCAGCTACTTAGTCTAAGACAGGAGGATCACCTGAGCCCAGGAGTTTGAGGTTACAATGAGCTATGATTACACCACTGCACTACAACCTGGGTGACAGAGGGAGATCCTATAACAAAAAAAAAAAAAAAAAAAAGAAGAAGAAGAAGAAGAAGAAGAAAAGAAAAAGGAGCTATGAGACTAGAAAGCAGAGAAGTGTGTTGCAGAGAAGACTCAACTGGACCTGAGAGAAGATACCTGACCTGTCTTAATCTTGAGGCCTCGGTTGCTTCATCTGTAGAATGGGGATAATTCCCATTGGGAAAATTAAGTAAGATAGATATGTGCAAGAGCTTGGTAATCTACAAATCTAGAGGGCCATTATTGTTGTGTTTCTCAGCAGAGTAGGTTACCTAGGAGACAAACAGCAGTAAGGACCTCACCCCAGCCAGGCTGCAGCCAGATCCCCTGTGTGAATGACATCATGGTCCGAACTCAGCTGGGCTTCAGGCTTTCTGGAGTCCTGGTCCCAGGACTTTGAGCAAACACTTCAAGCCTCCTTAAGCACTGCTGCCTCCAGACATTCAGAAGGAAACTACATATCCACCTGTCCCTATCTCCTCTCCTCCAATCTAATCTGAGTATCTAATCTGGTCAAGTGTACACCTAAATATCTCTCCACAGTGCTTCTTCCATTCCCTTCCACTGCCTTCCCAGGACTGAGGCTGTGGTTCAGACCTCATAGCTTTTGCCTAGACACTTACAAGCTCTCTGCTTCAGTTTTGTCACCCCAGCCCCATCTTCCTCCTTGCAGCTGCCTTAGTTATCCCACAGCTCAGTGATTCAGCTTTAACTCTGTGCTCCAGCCTCCTCTGGCCCTACCCTGACAGCCCGGCTCCAGAACCTGCTCCACACCTTCCTGCCTTAGGGCCTTTGCACGTGCTACTTAACCAGAACAGCAACTTGGACCAGTCCTTCTTGGCCTGGCTGGAACATTGGGCCCCTTGGCTATCCTCAGCAGGATATGAGCTCTTTCCCACGCACTCTCCTTCTCTTGGGGCCCACACAGTTCTCTGTTCTCTGCTTTGCATTTGGGTTTCCGTGTATGTGAACGCTCTTAGTATGCACTCAGAAGCCAAAGGCTGAGCTCTGGAAGGAAAGAAAGTCTTTGGTAAGGAGGGGGAGCTGGGCCTGAGACTCGGTGGGCCTGAGTTTTCTCTTTCCCATAAGGATCTCCCACTCAGAGGTGTATAGGGCCTTTTTAAAACCTGGAGGCCAATGCCAACATAAGCAGAATCACCAAAGACCTTGCAGCAGAACATAAAGGAACTAAAACAGAATACCTAAGACAGCTCTCAGTCTTTGGAACCTCATGGAATTAGGCCAGCTCTGGATACCTAACAGGGACTAAGATAGACCCAGATCCTGCCCTCATGGAGAAACCTTGTCCTAGAACATGCCAGCCACCACGCCAGGAGAACACTTTAGCCTTAGGGAGGCCCATGTGGAAAGAACTGAGTCACCCAGCCCATAGCTGCAAGAATGAACTACCTTGGGAGTGAGTGCTCTAGCTCAAGCTAAAGCTTCAGAGGACTGTACTCAGGGAGCCAACTTCTATCTGTAACCTCTTGAGAAATTCTGAGCCACGCTGCCCAGCCAAGCTCTGGATTCTGAGTCACAGAAACCAGGATAGTTTAAAAAAATTGTTTTCTTAAACCACCAAGTTTGGGGGTGATTCGTTACCCATCAATATCTAACTAATACTGTGCCACAGATGATTGGGCTCAGGTTAGATAAGAGGTGGGGGAGTAAGAATGATGTCATTACAGCAGCTGCCATCCTTTGAATGCCCACTCTCTGCCAGGCCCCTGCTGTAACTTCCCACACTGTACCTAATCTACTTCTCACAAAGATCCTGAAATGGGGCTTATTCTTCCCAATGTAAAGATAAGGCACACAAATGTCAAGCCACTTGCCCAAGGCCACACAATCAGTAAGCAGCAGAACTCTCTCAGGTACCACTTTCAGGGACACTGTCCCCCATAGGTTTGTGTGGAGAAACCCTTTCCCTTCTTCTAAGTGAAGTATCGAATGAATGAAAAAATGAACACCACGTGCACTCATCGCTAAATTGGAACTAGTTGATCAACACTGATGTGTACATGTGGAAGTAAAACTCAACAGCAACCAACCAGGTGGGGGTAGAGGGTGGGTAAACTCAAACCTAATGCACATATTCTGGGTGAAGGGCACACTTACAACTTGAATTTAAAATGTACAGATGCAAATTATGTAACCAAAATTTGTGTACCTCTCTAATAGTCTGAAATAATAAATAAATAAATTAATTAATTAAAAGACCATGTCCTCAAAGTAAATAAATAAAAGCTCCTTCCCTAGGTTCACCTCTTCCTCCTTGCATATCCCCCCTCAGCTCAGGCTTGGGCCAGTGTCTTAGTCCATTGAAGCTGCTATAACAAAGTACCTTAAAATGTGTAGCATATAAACAGAAATGTATTGTCTCATAG
Organism: Loris lydekkerianus; assembly: GCA_963574355.1. Classification (NCBI taxonomy): domain Eukaryota; kingdom Metazoa; phylum Chordata; class Mammalia; order Primates; family Lorisidae; genus Loris; species Loris lydekkerianus. The sequence continues at coordinate 48,436 of CAUYPK010044293.1, forward strand.
TTCTGGAGACTGGGAAGTCCAACATCAAGGTGCTGGCAGATTCAGTGTCTAGTGAGGGCTCTTTGCTTCATAGATGGCACCGTCTATGTTATCCTCACATGGCAGAAAGGACAAACAAGTTCCCTTAGGACTCTTTTATAAGGTCACTAATCCCACTCATGAGGGCTCCACCCTCATGACCTAATCATCTCCCAAAGGCCCCGTTCCTTTACACTGTTGCATTGGAGATTCCACTGAATTTGGGGGGGGGGGGGGCACAAACTTCAGATCATTGCAATCAGTGAGCTATGATCAGGACAGAACAAGCAATGGATGACAAAGATACTTCTAGGGGACGTCCTTTGCCCAAATTCGCCCTGCCCCTATACTCTTACCCATCAAAGACAAAAGACCTGAGAAATTAGTGTGCATAGAAGACTATTTTCCAAGAATAGCTATAACAATATCATCCATCCCATGTCCTCTTCTGCAATGTGACATTGACACTTTTCATTGAGATTGAGAGAATCCAGGCAGGCTTATGACTGCTTTGATCAATACAGTGGAAGTGAGGTTTGGTGACTCCCAACACTGAGTCATAAAAGCCCATGCAGCTTCCACTTTGTTTGCTGGCACAATCACACTGGAAGTCAGTTGCCAGGTAAAACGTCCCACTATGCTGATCCCACTGTGCTGTGAGGAAGATCAAGGTACATGGAGAAGCCACTTATAGACTCTTCAATCCACAGTCTGAGTTTTTGAGTCCTCCTAGCCCAGGCACCAGGCATGTAAATGATGGGATGTTCAGATGACTTCAGCCCCCAAAAACCAGCCCATCATCCTTGGTCTTTGAGTCTTTCCAGCTGAAGCTACAGACATTGTAGAGCACAGACAAGCCATACCCCCCATTTTACCCTGCATTAATTCCTGACCCAGAGAGTCCATGAGTACAATAAGATGTTTGTTTGAAGTCACTAACTATGGAGTCAATTTGTTACATAGCAGCAGTAACTGGAACAATGTGCCATACGAAGGTGAGAGGAATGTTGGGTTAGCCAGTGCCCCCTCAACTGCCACTACTGCTTCCCAGTTCCAAAACCCAAAAAACTATACCCCTCTTATGCCAATGACCTCCACTTACCACTGAAAACTGAAACCACGTTATTCCTTTTCCCTGTGATTCTTGCCCTCCCCCCACATTAACTCCCTTGCACAGTCACCTCCTGCAGTGAAGAAGGCTGATTTGTATAACCAAAAGGATATTGTAGAAATGATGACGTGAGACTTCAAATTAGGTGATAAAAGGCATTGTAGACTCAGTCTGACTCTTTGGAATCACTTGCTCTGGGGGAAGCCAGCTATCATGTCATGAGGATACTTAAGCAGTCCCATCGGAGGGGCCCACATGGCAAGGAACTGAGCCCTCCTGCCAACATCCAACACCATCTCACCAGTCATGAGAGTGAGCCACCTTGAAAGTAGAGCCTTCAGCCTCAATAAAGCATTCAGATAACTGTCAGCAGCCCAAGCCAACACCCTGGCTGTAACTTCATGAGAGACTCCAAGCCAGGACCACCCAGCTAAGCCACTCTCGAATTCCTGACCCTCAGAGACTGTGAGATAATAAATGTTTATTGTTTTAAGTCACAGTCACTAAGTTTTGGAGTAATTTGTTATCCTCTGTCCCTATGTTAAACAATACTGGGTCCGGGCATACTTTCCTATCCCCATGTTTAAATAATACTGAAAATGAGTAAAAATTATTTAGCTACTTGTCCTAACAAATACTTGCTTCTGGAAGCTAAAACTAAACCAACTGAAATAGCTTGTTATCAAGACCAACAGCCAGCTGATCAAGACTTACTACACAACCTTTGCCTTGCTGAGTTCATGAACCCAAGGCTATTTGTCATAAACCCTCCCCAATCTCAGACAGTTTCTTGCCTCAAAAGATCCAATTTAAAAATCACTCAGTCTGGGGCAGTGCCTGTGGCTCAGTGGGTAAGGCGCCGGCCCCATATAACGAGGGTGGCGGGTTCAAACCCAGCCCTGGCCAAACTGCAACAAAAAAATTAGTCAGGTTTTCTGGCAGGCGCCTGTAGTCCCAGCTTCTTGGGAGGCTGAGGCATGAGAATTGCCTGACCCCAGGAGTTGGAGGTTGCTGTGAGCTGTGACGCCATGGCACTCTACTGAGGGTGATAAAGTGAGACTCTGTCTCAAAAATAAATAAATAAATAAATAAATAATCACTCAGTCTGGGCTCTAAAACACTATAAATACCCTTCCCTACCTTCCCCACCTTGAGGCATTACCAACACTCTGCCAAGGGGCTACTCTCTCTTGCTGAAGTAGGTCTAATAAACTTAGCTCTACTTGACTGAGTTTTTCTGATGCTCTTTTCTTAGAAAGTCGATAGTCAACAGCATACACCCCCAAACTGGAGCTTCCACTCTTGGGTTCTATTTGTTCATCTCTTCCCGTGTGGCCCATGTGGCTATTTCAATGAAACTGAAATAAAATGTAAAATTCAGTTCCTCAGCCACACCAGTCATAGGCTCCCCTCTATTTATTGGACAGCGTAGATATGAAACATTTCCTCACAGAAAGTTCTATCAGATAGCACTGCTCTAGGGGAAACTGGGTCATTGGCCTCAGAGGACGGCTGCCCCTGGGGAAGCTCACAGAAGCAGACAAGTTGGGGGTGGCCACAAATTAGGGGTGGGCCGCTTCCCAGAGCAGAGTGTACTGCCAAGCTGGTCCTCTTAGGTTCAACATGTGCCTTAGGCATGACTCCACCAGACAGGCTCTGCCCCCTCTGGCCTGCAGGAAGCCACCAAGCTTTACGTCCACGGTGCACACAGGCACGCTCATTTCTGGGACCGCATGTGATTTCCGGAGAGCAGCCCTGGCTCAGCTGGGAAGGAAGATAGACCATCCACAGTCAACACCCCGCCTCCCTCACCAGCCCACCGGGCCTGGAGCTGGGCTTGTTTTCTGGTTTCAGATCTGGCACGTGACCTACTGGCCTTTAGAATCTCCTAGCCAAGTCTCCTGGATCCTTGACATCCCCCAGGTCAGATGTCTCCCCAGGGGAGAAGTCTGAGGGGAAACTGTGGCCTCATGTGTGGCACTCCTACAACCAGGATGAGGCCAGAGGGCTAATGAGAGATTAATCAAATCATCGGACTTATGTTTCTTTTCCTTTTTTTGGCTTTGAGAATTTTTATTTCTTCCATGGTAACTCTTCCTGGTTGGAGAATGTCATTTAAAATAATTCTGTCTTTAAAACTGTGGGATGAGGGGAAGGAAAATGTCACCTCCAACCAGGTCTTCATCATGCAAATCAAGAACATTTCAAAATGCTGGCAATCTACTAGGTAACTTCAAAGGTGTCCAGGTCCAATTACACTTCATTTGGAGTGTGAATTGAGGAACTCTGGGGGAGGTGGCCCGGGTGGAACGTGTCAGGGTCGATACTGTGGTAATGAACCTAGGTCTTTGTTCTTGGGAACCCAGCTGCTGACAAGTGGGCTGTTTCCTGAAGGGCGGAGGTGGTCTGTGTCCCTCCCCAGGTGCAGGAAACAGGATAGGGATTGTAGCTGCCATTTAAAAAAATCATTTTAGGATGAGCTTTTCTTTTCATTCACTTTTAAAAATCAAAGGTTTATAACCATTTAAAATGAAAGAGGAGGCCTACAGCCTAAATCAACACCAAAATCTAGGTCTCACACAATTTGGTTGAATTGTGTCACCTTCACTTTTGTGACTGAGTATGTTTGGATAAGCACGCGAAAGGGCCCAAGGAGAAAGATCCTTAGCAAAGAAAATTCTTTTAAAATAATTTTAGTTTTGCTAGCTAGTTAGAATGGAACTGACTGGTTGTGTTACTTGTTTTGGAAACTCAGCCCTCTGTGGGCAAAGTTGATGGCTTAAGGGCATTCAAGAATGAGTCATTCAAGTTCTTCTAGTCCAAAAATCCCCTCAAAAAGACACAGCTGTATTCAGAAATCTCAGACAAGACTAGGTGGGAGCAGGTCTGCTGGGTAGATTCTTAGCAGGGTGTGTAAGAGCAATCAATCTGCTGCAAGTGAGAGAGCCAGGATCAAAAGCCAGTTTCTCCCACTTGCTGGGATGCTTATGCAATTCATTATTTTATGTCCTTGCTTTCTTTTTTCAAATGCAGATACCCCAGAAAGGTAACACATTCAGTTACTCACACCTTAGTGCAAATGCATTCATCAGAAACCCTTTAAATGGCAGAGGAATCTGGGTAAGGCTGCCTGTGAGCAGAGAATAAAAACTACAGATGCCGGAGCCACCCCCTGGAGATGCAGTTTTCTCAGTGGAGGCCTAGCATCAATATTATTTTTTAAAGCTCCCCAGGTGATGTCAATATGCAGCTAAGTTGAAAACCCTGAGGATAGAGGGGCGAGAGTAAAAGAGGATGATGGAGGGGTAGGGTGGAAGAGACAAAATAAAAAAACATAGCTACTCTAATGAAAGACCCTGGTTTGATTGCTGGCACCCCACTTGCTGATCACTTAGCCCCTCTGAACTTCATTTTCTTCATCTGTTAAAAGAGGATCATAAACTTAATGAACAGTGGCTCTCAAACTTGAACTTGAACAGGTATCAGATTCACCTGGTGGGCTCATGAAAGTACAGATTCCTAGGTCCCAACCCACCTGCAAAGATTGTGACTCAGTAAGTCTGGGGTGAGTCCCCCAAATTTACACTTTTAACAAGAACCAAGGTGATACAGCTGCTGCCAACTGGTGCAAAACTCCATGCTTTGAGAACCACGGATCTCATGTGCACTCAAGCTGGTTATTAGCTCACAAATTTAATCCACAATGAAGCCTGAAACCAAAGGTAACACGCTGTAATCTCCTGAAAAGAGCCCAAGAGTCAAATAGGAGTTGAACTTGCACACAAATATGGTTTTAGCGTTTTGTTATGGTACAACCTGCACTCCAGCCTGAGACCTGAAGCCAACATGGACCATCTTGGAGAACACTGCTCCAGAAGCAAAACTGTCCTAGGGCCACAGAAAAGCCATATTTTAAGGAAAGACTCCCGCACCATGCACCACCACCCCACCCTACCCAGAAAAAAAAACAGCATCCCTGCCCCATATCATTCTGATGAGGCCTGGCCTGGTCTGTCTGGAGCCTGTTGAGCTGGGACATGGTCACTAAAAGCAGGTGTTACCAATTAAAGCCCTTGTGGCCTCCCCCAGGGGGTGGGCCCCAGCCTTCTGGAGCACAGTTTACACCGTGAAACCAAGGGAGCATGTTTCCTTCTTAAAATGCCCAAAGTCTTTCAGTTTAAGCTGAGAGCAGGGCTGGAGAGGGAAGGATTTGAAGTCTGAAAAGTCACTATTCATCATTTGTGCCCTGCTTCCATCTCCATCACCCACCCCTGCTTCTCCTGTCCCTGAGCCCAGCCTCCTTGCGCTCTAGGCTGGGTTTGCTCCCTCTCTCTGTCCCAGCTCCTATCGAAAGGTTTCCAGTTTAAAACTTCCAAGATATTGGTGAAAAGATGATAAAAGAATGCAATCTTCATACATTTGGGGCTAGAGGGTTAAAGTACTTTTCACAAAGCTTAGCATTTTCCCTGGGGAATCTCAAATGGTGGGATTTCAGGTACAGAGAGTCACAGGGGACACTGTAAGCTATGAAGGAGTCTCCAGGACCAAAGTAAAAGGCAGAGCATATCAGCTCAGCTCCAGAAAGAAACCTTCCATTGAGAAAAGAGAAACTGAACAAAGAGATTGGAACTGCCTATATGGGTCTCATCTTCTACCTGAAGGTCTCCACTCAAGTCCCACAGTCACCCATCCCCTGGCTTCCAGGGCAAGCCTGGATGAATCCCCTGCCTGGCTTGCCCTGGAGACTTAAAGGAGGATGTACTTTTATGAACAATTCAGTGGAGGACTGGGGTCAAAAATTAACTAGGCATGAACAACCTGGAATATATCAGATCATTCTGGCTCACCAGGGCCTCACACTTAATCTGACCACAGCTAGGGCATATTCTTTTCTCTCTAGACACTGCCTGTCCCACCCCCAGTCTAGGTCACTTATGATGTTACCCTCCAAAAAATGGTGCTCATTTAAGAGTACCTGTTTCCTCAAACTCCAGGCCTTGGGGGCCCAAATTATCACAACCTGAAGTTATTATATCATCCTATTTACTTGTTAATTATGTCATCGGTTAACATTCCATAGCTTCATGGGACAGTCATTGGCAGTGTTGTTCACTTGTTAAAGCACCAGCCCTAGCCTAGTGGTTGGAACATCTTGATTGGATGTATGGGTGAATAGTGAGTGGGTAGATGGATGCAAGGACATGTGGATAGATGGGTGGGTGGATGGACTGGCTGCAATACTCAGGTACTTCTATAAATACCACAAACCTAGACCAGTAGTACTCCAACCTTTCGGTCTTGGGGCTCCTTTACTTTATAATTTAGTATTGCAGATTCCAAAAACTTTTTGTTTATATCAGCCATATCTATCACTTATTTCCCATGTCAAATCTGAAAACAGAAAAATTTTTAATGTTTATGTATCGATATAAAAGTCACAATAATGAATCTATGACATGTGTGGCAGGCAGCCTCTAAGATGGTACCAATAATTCCCACCTTCTATCATTCACATGCTTGAGTATTCCCTTCTCTTGAATGTGACCTGGACTTATGGACACTCACATAGATAGAACAAGCCATCTCTTGTCTTATTGGGGTGTCACTTCCAAAATGGGATTATAAAAAGACTGTGCCTTCTGTCATGAGTGCTCTCTTTCACATTCTAGGAGAAGCCACCTGTCTTGTTATGAGGTGGCCCTCGGGAATCAAGGCCTGCCAACAGCCACCTGAGTGAACTTGGAGGTGGACCCTTTCCCAGTCTGGAGCTTTGAGATAACTATAGCCCTAGGTCACACTTGGATTACGGTCTCCTGAGAGCCCCTGAGCCAGAAGCACCCAGCTAAGCTGCTCCCAGATTCCCTACCCACACGGACACTATGTGAGATAATAAATGTTTGCTGTTTTCAGCCACTAAGTTTTGGGGGTAATTTGTTACATAGCAATGGATAATGTACTTGGTAACATCCAGAGCACAATTTTATGAAAAAAATAACTTTTCCAAAACCAAAAAAAAAAAAAAGAATAGAAAAAAAGAAAGTCTAGGGAGAGAAGTGGCATTGTTTTACATTTTTGCGAACATCTTTAATATCTTGCTTAATTGAAGACAGCTGCTTTCTCATAGCTGTTTGGGCATCCAACCTGCTGTGATATGTTGTTTTGGTTGAAGAAAATCCAGCCTCCTGGAGGTTTGCAGTGAGAAAAGACAAAGGTCTAAAAAGGGCTGGGGGAACCACAGGGATGTGCAGACCACACTTGGGAACTGCTGACCTAGACAATTCTAGCCCCAAAGGATCCTAACTCTAGGGTCCTTACTCCCAATCATGGTTTCCTGTCTGGGACATTCGCCATTTCTCCAGGTGTGTGGGTGACTGAGTGGTGACCAAAGCCACTCAGGAGGTCTTATTCCCAGCCAGAGGGATAAGGCTCTCCTCTGAGGCCTAACAGAAGGCACTGAGGAACAAATCCCCAATCTTGACTGTTTCATGCTCAAAATGTCACACACAGCAGAAAAGATGCCCCATGTCTGGGACCCAAGTGAAGGTTAAGGCATCTGGAGAGGGTGGAGAGATGGTGAGCAAGGGGGCTTCTTCTGCACACTGAGAGCTTCCCGGACACTTTGTCAGCTCCTTAGGGATTTCCCCGTCGCCGCCCTTTCCTGTGCTTCCACCGACCCCACCCCCCAGTGTGAAGTTTAGGGCCTGTTTTCAGCTGAGAGGGTCTAATTTTCGTTGCCTAGTTGGTCAGAGAAATGCACGCAGCTGTAGCAAAGAATAAAAATAGCTTCCTCCGTGACCAATTTCTTCCCACTTCCCATTCTCTCTCTCTCCAAGCTCGCCTCCCCTGTGGAAGCAGGAAGGTCCCTTGGAGGGTGCAAGCACCACTGAGAGATGCCAGGCACCTTGGCTTGCCTCCCAAGCAGCATGCGTTCCTGGTTCTACTTTACTGCGGCCCCCCACCTCCCTCAGGCAGACGCAAGGCTTCCCAGGGGACCTGGCATCGTCAGATGGGCCCAGCGTCGGTCCACCTCGCTGGGCACCCCTGCTCTCCCGCACACAGCGCTGCAGACATCTGCACGCCCGGCGCCCACCGGCGGCGTTCCGATTTGAGAGGGCCCAGCCTCTCCCGGAGCCAGCCAAACGCTCGCCCTCGAGCGGCTCAGACCTACTGGCACCTTAGAGGTTAAACGAGAAGCCGCCAGCTGGAGAAGAAAAAAAAAAAAAAAAAAAAAAAAAACCACCCCGGTGCTATGCGCCGAGGCTCCAGGCGGTGTCCCCAGCGTCGCGGGCTTCCTTTGCGCGAGGCGGCTGCGGGTCCCGGAGGTGTCCGCGGCAGAAGATGGAATCCGAAATGGGCGTTCATCTTTCTGGTTTGGAAGCATGGACAATCAAATCTGCAGCAGCTCATCGGCCCGACGCGAACGAAGGTCGAGGCTGCCTTGGGCGAGGAAACGTTTCTAGAAACGTGCACACCCAGAGCCACCGGCGGGAACCAGGAGCGCGGAGCACGGCTCAGACCTGCCCGGCCTCTCTTCCCTGGGCCTAAGGGACCAGGAGAGATAGAGAACAAGCCACCTATGGCATCTCACGGGTGGCTGGTAGGGTCCAGGACCGTTCGCCTCTCCCTACTGCCGTAGGGAAGCAGCAGTAAGCCGGCCCAGCAAAGCGCTGCGAACTTGTCCAAACCACACAAAAGTTCAAACCACACAAACTCCAACTGGGCATGGAGCGAAGGGCTGGCTTTATCTGTCCCCAGAGAGCTTCTCTTTGCCTCGCAATTGATTAGGGCTCCTGAAAACCACTGAAAACAGTTTATCTCGCTCGCCTGACAGCCCCAGTAGAGCCTGGATTGTTCTGGCTGTGAACCCTAGCCCAGCTTCTACTCAGCTTCGTGGCCCCTGGGCCACCTGCCTGGCTCCTCATTCCACAAAGGGTTCATCTTTTGTGGCTGGAAGTAGAATGAGGGGGAGCAAAAGGGTGAGGTGGGGATGTGAGGGATTTGGATCTATGAGGGGAGAGAAGCAATTAGTTCGCTGCACAGGGTAGGGGCTACCCAAGATCCCCCTTGAATTTCATGCCCTTTCTCAAGTTCTGTGTTTCTCTCTTCCCTCAGCACTCAGCACCCTTGTGCTGGGGTGACCAGGTCCCCCAAGCCCAGTCTTGTATTTTGAACTTCTTCACAAGCAACCTGCCTCCCCAGAATTTACATTCTCTCGGTTGTTTTCTCTGGAAACTCTTAACTCAGGGCCAATGCCATAGCCATGAGAACATTCTTCCCCAAAGAAAGAGAGGTTCTTTGACAGCCTGTTCTTCAAATCTGATGGGAGGGGAGGGGAAGGTTTTGTAGATATCGTTGGAGATTTAACTGGCAGGGGCAGAGAATCAAACAGTGAGCTTTAACACAGACCAGTAGAGATAATGGTGGGAGTACAGGCACAGGTAGGGGAGAAGCCTTTGGCAGCTGACCTGGGCTCACACCATGCAGACTATCATCCCTCCCAGCTGCCTGTGGCAACAGTCTTTGCCTTAACTGTGGGCAAGGAGGTGGAATTCCCCCTGAATACATACAAGGACCCATTCAGTCTTTGAAAGCAGGCGACCCACACAAAGAAGCTGTATTCTTTCAGGTTGTTTTCTGGCTCAACACTCCATGTAAAACAACCAGCTGGGAGCTTACAAATTAGAGTGGTTCATCACAAGGGTTTCTATCACATTTAGTCTCCCCTGAAAAAAAGAGATACCCTTCCTTGCAAAACACCTAGCATAGGTAAGGGGCTTTACCATCTAATGTCATTCCATCAACAACCATGTGAGCAAAGGTATTACCTACCCCTCTAGCACTTAGAGTTCAGTTGCAGGAATGGCAGAACCTCTTCAACTATTTTAAACAAGAAGAGATTTAATACAGGAAATTAGGTAGCTACAAAATTATTGGAAGGACACACTCCAATGAGCAGTGTCTAGACTCTCAAACACCGCCACCACTGAAATGGTTGGCCAAGATCTCTGCCATCCATCTCTGCCACCACCAGGAAGGTGGAGAGTGAGGGGCCTGCCTCCAGAAATGTTCATTTGCAGAGTGTACTATTGTAGCTGCAATCCAGGGATCAGGAAGCCAGTGCCACCACAACCCCCATCATACCCACAAAACTGGGGACTGAGCAAACACTACTAGAATGTTGTTTCATATACACAAGTCTCCAGCAGCAACAGAGAAGCAGACAAGTACCGTAATCTCTGCCTCACATCTGCCAGGCTAACCTCACACAAGTGCATCTATTTGGTGACATTTAATCTCATCCACAGCCCCTGCTGCAAAGGTGTCTGGAGAAATGTAATTTTTAGCCTTCTAGTCTCTGCAGCCCATGGAGGTACCATAAGACAAGGTTGGAATAGAGGCTGAGTGCCTGCCACCACACCTATATTTTATAGGTAAGGAAACTAAAGTTCAGAGTGGTTAAAGAACACATCCAAGGCCACATGGCTGGTAAATTCTTAACCTCTCTGACTCTAAAACCTTTACTGTCAAACATTACACTGAAACATTACAGCCTCATTCTACATGGGGCTTTGGCAGTCTTGGGGCATCTTTTGGCCAGATGGCCCACACTACAGCAGATGCTCCCACACAGCTTCTGTATGCTCAGAGGCTGGACAGCAGGCAATGAGGTAGAACTGAGGCCCCAAGATGGGAATAGCTAGTCTAAGGCTGGCAGGTAGAGGAGACTCAAAATCAAACCCAGGGTTCCTAACTCCACATGTGTACTTCCTGTCCTTGCTGCCACAGGTCTCTAACACTCACTGGGGCCAGCTTCTCTGGATTTTCCCAGGTGAAGTAGGTGCACGCTGACCAGCATCCAACCTTTCCTCCCACCTTTGAGGAATCCTTCATCTTCCTAATTGCCTCCCACCAAAGAAGCTAAAAATGCCAGATAGAAGGCACTTTCCCAACTGCCATAGCAGTTGTCATGGGCTCTTAACTTAGGCTTAACTAATCAGATGCCCCCATCAAAGACTTGGAGTCAGGAGCTGGTAATGCAGAGATGCAAGGAGCATAGGGGTCCATTCTGGTGAAGGGGCAGTTGCCATGACAATAACATTGCATTTCATGGGGTGGCAGGGACCATATTGATGTCCAGAGGTGACAATGTAAGTTGGAGCATCCTGGACTTGGCAGTAGGATCATCACTGGATTGACCTGACTTTGGCTCTGGTCCTGACAATGCAACCTCTTCGTTTGGCCTGCTTTCCAAATCCAATTCTCCAGCCCTCCTGGTTATTTTATGAGTTCCCCAAATCCCCAAAAGCAGAAAAGATAAAGTCCTTTTCTGCTTAAATAAACCAGAATTGCTTCCTGTCGCTGGGAACTGAGATCCCTGGCTGTTACAGCTGAGTTGCTAGATTTTGCCTGGCTTCCCTCAGTGAGACCACACAGGACACCACTAATTCCTAGATACCACAGGCATCCCAGTCCACTTCCTGGGACTCCATATCCCAGGGCTTTGGTCTATTAATTTTACATCAAGAGAATTGGCGTTGTCTGACAAGGAGTTCCACATCCGTCCTGAGCAGTTGGCTGGTGATATTCCTTGGTTCCATCTTGGACTCTCCCATCAAAGACTTTCTCGTTGACCATGAACTTTCCTTGGGTATAAGTCAGAGACCTCCCACATACTCATACTTCCCCAAGGTCACCAATTCAGCATCTAGAAAACATGTCCTTTCTCCAGAGATCATGCTTTTTGTCAGCTTTCACTCCATGCTGAGGCAGAACAGCTACTGGCCCTGCTTGCACTCCAAAAATGCAGGCTGGGGGCTTTGGGACTCCTGCCAGAATAATGGCTGGAGACAGCAGCCCAGGTTCAAGGCCGCAGCTTTTCTATCATCTCACAATAGGGTGTTGAATAAATGGCTTATCCTCTTGGGACCTTGAAAGGAGAGGAGAGTGAGGGTCTAGCAAGCAACACTCATTTAGCATTGAATTGGGAGCAGGGAAGGACCTGTAAGGAGGGCATTCTTCACCTACATGCCAGGCCTTAAGGCCTCACCTAGCTAGAGGCAGATAGGAGCAGAAAGGGCTTGGGTTCTCACAGGCATCACCATGGGGCCAGCTCAAATCAACCTCTGGCTAAGTGTAAATAGGAATCAGGTTAGGGGGCTCACTCAGGGGACAGCCCAGCCAGTGGGAAGACTGGAAGTCTACTGGGATAACAGCAATATGCTATAAACATGGGCTTATCCCTTTAAGATTGCCTTCGTTGCCAGGATCCTTGCTGTCCTAGTAAAAGTATTCCTGAAAATTCAGCTGAGGCCTAGAGAGACATGTGCCATGAGACCAGCAGAGTCAGCCGGCTGCTCTTCCAGGAAAGGTCAGAAGTGATGGGACTACTGCCATCCTAGGTGGAGACTCTGGAGGAGGGAAGAGTAGCCCTCTGTACTCAACGCAGATGAGAGAAGAGCAGGGACTCAGTGGAAGAATGCGCTTCTCTCCCCTCTGTCCAGAACAGGAAAGATGAAAACATCATGGAAGGGTCAGGATGGGCTGTGGAGACAAGGTAGAAAATCATCTAATCTCTAGGCTCAGGGAGTGGAGCCACAAATGCTAGCCTTAATCATGCCTTGAAGAAGGAGCATGGTTTTGGAGTCAGGTCTGGGTTCAAATGGCCAGGTATGCCATTCAGTACACAGGCAGCCCCTGAGGAGCCACACTTCCCACATCCCATGTGTCCTTGTATAGGCCCCTCACACATTGACACTGGGTTTGGTCGTGTGACTTTCTTTGGCCAATAGGACATTAACAAGCAGGATGAAAAGCAAAATGATAAGTGCTGCATACTGAAATTTGTCCTCTTGGAATACTCCCTCCTGAAGCCTGTGCTTGAGGAAGCCCAAGCTAGCCAAGTGAAAAGGTCATGAGGAAGAAAGCCCAGGCCACCCAACCAACAGCCAGCACCAAGGCCTCAGTCATGTGAGAGGCCTTGTTTGGTCTTTTAGCACAATCTAGCTGCCAGCTGCCTGTATCTACATAAGAGACCTCAACTGACACCATATGGACCCACCCAATGAATCTATAGAATTATAAGAAATTATGTATTTATTTATTTTTTACAAATCAGTGTGAGAGGGAATGAACCGGAGTGGGAATGGTGGGGAATGGGGAAATAAAACACAAAAGAGACAAAGATGGGATCAGGAGAACTAGAGCAGCTAAGACTGCAGCCAGCACTGAACTGTGAAAACAGTTTTATTATATAGTACCTAATCAAGGTCACTTATTTAAACAAAGGTGCTTACTAGAGGGAAATTGAGGTGACTCTAGTACTTTAGGATATATGGAGTGAAAATTAACTTTAGGGAGTTACATGCTTTCTGGCAAAAGATAAAAAGGAAAGTATGCAGGGGCTATGTGACTTCTGGAAGAGGAAAAACGAATGTTGTTCAAGGAGAAGCAGTTGGGAGTTGTTCCTTGAACATCTCCCCAGGCTGTGGGGGCCTTGCTGCCTCACAGCTGGTACTCCACAATTATTGTTCATTGTCATTTTCTTTTTTTTGATATGGAGTTTCACTCTGTCACCCTGTGTAGAGTGCCATGGTGTCATCATAGCTAACAGAAACCTCAAACTCTCATGCTCAAGAGATCCTCCTGCCTCAGCCTCCTGAGTAGCTGGGACTACAAATGCCTACAACGATACCCAGGTAGTTGTTCTATTTTTTAGTAGAGATGGGGTTTTGCTCATGCTCAGGCTGGTCTCCAACTCCTGAGCTCAAGCAATCCACCCTCCTTGGTCACCCAGAGTGCTAGGATTACATGTGCATTACCATTTTAAGCCATTAGCAATTGGGATGATTGTGACACAGTCAAAAAGAACCAAAACACTATTGAAACTTTCTGACCCTCAGTGGCACCCTCCAAAAAATGGAGTGATAATATTTGCTGCCAAAAGTTATGAGGAGGGTTGGGCATGGTGGCCCATGCCTGTAATCCTAGTATTTCAGCAGTGGGAGGATAGCTTGAGCTCAGGAACTTGAGACCAGCCTGAGAAAAAGCAAGACCCTGTCTCTACTAAACACAGAAAAATTAGCCAAGTGTGATGGCAGGCACCTGTAGTCCCAGCTACTTGGGAGGCTGAGGCAGGAGGATTGATTCAGGTCAGGAATTCAAGGCAAGCCTAAGCAAGATCAAGACCCAGTCTTTACAAAAAAATAGAAAAATTAGCCTGGTGTGGCAGCACGTGCTTGTTGTCCCAGATACTTGGAAGGCAGAGGCAGGAGGATGAATGGAGTTTGAGGTTGCAGTGAGCTATGATGAAATCACTTTAGTCCAGGTGAAAGAGCAAGACTCTGTCTCAAAAAAAAAAGTTATGAGAAGCAAATTTAAGGCATAACAACAGTAGTCATTTATTGAGTGCCTGCTATGTGAAATGCATATGTAAGTAATTGAAAGCAGAACTCCAGGGGTTATGTACCTCACCCAAAGTAGCCCAGATGAGGTCAGAGCTCAGACTGTAACCCAGGCCTCTTGGGTTCAAACCTTTGGCACCAATGAATGGATGGCCTTCCAGGGAAGCGCTAAACTGTTGCATGTTTCTAGAGCAGTGGTTCTCGACCTGTGGGTTGAGATTCACAGGAACTGTATTAAAGAGTCGCGGCATTAGGAAGGCTGAGAACCACTGTTCTAGAGCTTTATTTTTATCAGGTGGTTGGAGGAAGGGGGACATGGTCACAAGGCTGGTGCCAAGCCCATGTCCCCCTTGAGGGTGGATTAGCATGGCTCCATTTGGTGGCCAGTCCTGTGCTCTTGGCCCTGCTTCCATGAGCCCTGGGTCACAAGAGATGACAGAATTAGAAGCAAATCCATTTTCACTTCTAGGAAAACAGTTAATGGTGCTTAGCAGTACTGTGGTCACAGTCAAAAGTCACCTTGTTTCTCAAGAGGCAAGAAGGAATTTGGCTAAGGTTGCCCTGTCCCTACAACAGGAATGCCTCAAGTAACCAGAAGCCAGCTCATTTGTCCCTCCATGCAACAGCCCCCCTCCAGACACACGCACAGAGATTAAGTCAGGGGGGCAGCGGTGGCTGTGGAGATCTGGCTCAAAAATGGGGCAGGAGTGAGGGGTGACCTTGTGCCCCTGCCACACAGGCTACTGGGAGATTCCCCACCTCCCCAGAACTGGCAAATAACATTGAATTTGGTGGCAGAGGGATCCTTCCTCACCCTTACCCCAAGCCAACAATGTCACTCCCTCCCAGGCAGAGGCCCTGGCACCACCATGGTCTGGGTGGAGTAAGGACTTCCCCAGCTGAACAAACCCCCACACCCTCCTGTCCTCAATTCCACCCGTCTGATCCAGAAAGACTTTTGCCTTCAAGGGGTCCCTTTCAGAAGTGCTCACACATGATACAATGTGTGAAAAAAATTGATCTAGAAATATATTACTAGAATGATCTCAATTTTTGCTTAAACATTATATATATATATATTTTAACTATGAAAATAACTGGTGAGAGCCATCTGAAAATGTGGACAATGATTATCTCCAGGTGGTAGGATGAATTTTTTCCTTCTTTACATCTTTCAATGTCTCTGACCTCCCTGGGAAGGGCATGAAGTGCTTCCATAATCAGAAAATAAACTGTGTTGTCTGTATGGCTTTTTATGAATGCAAATCCTGGCAAAGTCACACCCTAAAATTCTTCCCATCCAGCACCTCCATTATTGGTTGGATTATTGTCTAATGTCTCAAGACACACGAATCCTCAATCAAGGGAGAGGTGGCCAGAGAGAGGCACCAACCAGGAAGGCAAAAGGGCAGGAGCGGCAAGCCTGGAGCCTGTACAGTGAGCACCTAGGTCCGCTTGCCACCCACTGTGGGCAGCAGTTGAGGGACCACAGCCCTGTAGGGCCAGCTGGGAGATAGCTGGAATAGAAAGCCATCCCAGAGGGGAGGACAGGAAGCCCTGGACTGGGATTAACATCAGGAGGCCACACTCATGCATGCTGCCTGGTTCATACTGGGCCCCATCATGTACAGGAGCAGCCCTACCTTGCAGGCTGAGTGTGGATTCGAGGAGGCACTAAGTACTCAATAAGTGCAGTTACGATAATTAGAATAAAGGCATGCCCACCAGCACCAACTCTCCCAGGTGAGCCTAGCACCTCTCTCATCTTGGGCCAGAAAAGGAATGAGCTATACCCCACCCCTAGCCAGCAATCCCATTTTGTTGGGTCTTGCTGTCTACACAGCCAGAGAAAGTTTTTTCTACCCCTGGGGGAGTTTCTAGGATGTGCTACTTTGGTCAAAGCAAGCTGCTTGTTCACAAGGATGAGGAATACCCAGATGATGCCACCAAAGGCCATTACATAGCCCCAGATTGTTGGGGGTATTTGTTTTGCTTCCCATCAACTCTTCTTGAAGCCATGCCAGCACCAAGCCAGAGTGGAAGCCAAGTGTTCAGGGAGGGCCCCCCACAAGTAGGAGTGCTGACATTCTTTCTGGCTGGGGAGTGGAGCTCAAGTTGAGCTCCTCCACTTTCCTGCTCTTTCGGGCTTATAGTGCTCTCTTCCTGCCCTGACTCAAGCACCTACTGCCAGGAAAGAGTTTGAGGTAAGTCATTTACACTTTAGTATGAATTTAAGTGTCTCCAGGGCATCTGGTTCCATCGTAGAATAAAACACTTGATTTTTTTTCCCCTAGGATCCCACAATGTAGGAGGCTATTGGCCTTAAATGAGAAAATGGGAAGCTGGTGAGAAGTTCTAATTCTGGTGTTTTAGCAACTCCTGGGCCCAGTCACCCAAGACCTCAAGGTCAGGACTTCCCCTGCCCTCTGAGTCCAGTGATATATATACTCTCCTTTATTTGTTATTAAATAGACATGAATAAAAAGTAGGAAAAGCTGCTCTATGTATCCTCAAAATAGAAGGATTTAGAGAATAAAAAAAGTGTTAAAGTTGCAAAAAGGAAAAAAGAATGACAAAGAACTCAGAGTCATAGAGGAAAAAGATGGATGGATGTGACAACACAAAACTCCTTTGCAGTGAAACACACCATCAACCAGAGGTTGCAAGCTGTCGTCCTGCAGATCCAACCAAGCCCAGACATGCTTTGTCTTTTACAGTGCTTAAAAATTTTTGAACAAGTTGCCAGCATTTGAAAATTGGAAGTTTTCCCATAAAAATCCATGTTTTTGGCATCTTCTGAAAAGTCAAAAGATTTGGAACTCTGGTTTTCATCTTCCCACCCAGCAGTGGTTGGCTGGAGCCTGGCAGGGGCCATCGATCCTAAAGAGGAGCTCTCTTGAGCCTGCTTCACTTATTTATGTTGCTTGCCTACCTTCAGCAAGCACCAAGATTTGCCATCAACAAGAGGAAAAGATGCAAAAATACTCTAGAGGACCACATTTGCAACACTTCCAATGAAAAGTTAATATCCATTATACACATATATATCAATAAAGAAAAAGATAAAGAGTTCAATAGAAAAATGGGGGAGGGAGAGTTTAGAAACAGGCAAGTCATAGAGAAAGAAAAACAAAGGCTCAATAAACATGAGAGATACTCACTTACTGGTAATACTTACTGGTGACCAGAAAGTTGCAACTGAAAATGAGGAAATACTTTTCTTTAAAGCTATCAAAGTGGCACAAAATCAAAAACCTCTTTAGCATCCACTATTGGCAAGGATGTGGAGTAAAGACTTGTGTGTATCATTGATGAGTGTGTAAATTGGTGTAACCTTTTTGGAGGGTGTTTTAGCAGCTCCAATCATTATTTTAAATACATATGACTTGAAAGAAATGTAAATAAAATTTATTCAAGTCCAGCATGTATAGAGAAAAGTACACGAATCATAAGTGTGTGTGGCTTAGAAAGTGAGCACACCCATGTAACCATCGTGTAGATCAAAAAAGGGAGCATTGTGAGTTGCCACATGCCCCTCATGCCCTCTCCCAGTCAGGAAATCCCCCCAGAGATAACTACTGTCCTGACTTCTGGCAGGATTCGAGGTCTGGCAATTAAGTCGTGGACTTACCACCTTACATTGGCAGCACTGGACAAATAACTCAGTAAGCTTTTGTAACCATGGTATATCGGTGTCTCACAGTTGTGTTTGGGTCGACATGTGGCAGTGTCATGCTGAATGGCGTTTATTGTTGTTGTTGTGTGGTTTTGTGTGCCATCTCGAGAATGTCAGAGCTGGAACTACAGAAATGAACAAATATTAAATTTCTTGTTATACTTGGCAAGAGTGGAAGTGAAATCAGGGACATGTTAATCCAAGTTTATAGAGATAATGCCATGAAGAACATGGCAGTGTACAAATGGATTAAATTTTTCTGAGGAGAGAGAAAGCATCACTGATGAATAGGAGGGAAGGGGAAAAAGAGGGG
>CAUYPK010044294.1:0-16989 GCA_963574355.1 Loris lydekkerianus
CACTGAGATTAAAGAAACAATAAAAGAGCTTCTAACAAAAAAATGCCCTGGTCCAGATGGTTTCACACCAGAATTCTATCAAACCTTCAAGGAAGAGCTTATTCCTGTACTGCAGAAATTATGTTAAGAAAACTGAGGAGGAAGGAATCTTCTCCAACACATTCTATGAAGCAAACATCACCCTGATACCAAAACCAGGAAAAGACCCAACCAAAAAGGAGAATTTCAGACCACTTTCACTCATGAATATACATGCAAAAATTCTCAACAAAATCCTAGCCAATAGATTATAGCTTATCAAAAAAGTCATACATCATGATCAAGTGGGTTTCATCCCATGGATGCAAGGCTGATTTAACATATGCAAGTTCATAAATGTTATCCACCATATTAACAGAGGCAAAAATAAAGATCATATGATCCTCTTAATAGATGCAGAAAAAGCATTTGATAAAATCCAGCATCCTTTTCTAATTAGAACACTGAAGAGTATAGGCATAGGTGGCACATTTCTAAAACTAATTGAAGCTGTCTATCACAAACCCACAGCTAATATTTTACTGGATAGAGTAAAACTGAAAGCTTTTCCTCTTACAACTGGAACCATACAAGGTTGTCCTCTGTCACATTTACTATTCAACATAGTCCTGGAAGTTCTAGCCAATACAATTAGGCAAGACAAGAAAATAAAGGGAATCCAAATGGGAGCAGAGGAGGTCAAACTCACCCTTTTTGCTGATGACATAATCTTATACTTAGAGAATCCCAAAGACTCACCACAAGACTCCTGGAAGTCATCAAAAAATACAGTAATGTTTCAGGATATTAAATCAATGTCCACAAGTCAGTAGCCTTTATACACACCAATAACAGTCAAGATGAGAAGCTAATTAAGGACACAACTCCCTTCACTATAGTTTCAAAGAAAATGAAATACCTAGGAATATACCTAACGCAAGAGGTGAAGGACCTCTATAAAGAAAATTATGAAATCCTCAGAAAGAAAATAGCAGAGAATATTAACAAATGGAAAAACATACCATGCTCATGGATGGGAAGAATCAACATTCTTCCCAACATTCAAATGTCTACACTTCCCAAAGCAATCTACCTATTCATGTCACTCATATTAAAATACCAACATCATACTGTCAAGATTTGAAACAAAAGGATTCTGCCTTTTGTATGGAACCAGAAAAAACCCCGTATAGCTAATGCAGTTCTTAGTAATAAAAATAAATCTGGGTGCATACCACACCAGATTTTAGGCTGTACTACAAAGCCATAGTGGTCAAGACAGCATGGTACTGGCACAAAAATATAGTCATAGACACTTGGAATTGAATAAAAAACCAGGAAATGAAACTAACATCTTACAACCACCTAATCTTTGATAAACCAAACAAGAACATACCCTGGGGGAAAGACTCCCTATTCAATAAATGGTGTTAAGAGAACAGGATATCCACATGTAAAAGACTGAAATTGAACCCACACCTTTCCCCACTCACAAAAATTGATTCAAGATGGATAAAGGACTTAAATTTAAGGCATGAAACAATAAAATTTCTCAAAGAAAGCATAGGAAAAACACTGGAAGACATTGGCCTGGGGAGAGACTTCATGAAGAAGACTACCATGGCAATTGCAACAACAACAAAAATAAACAAACGGGACTTCATTAAACTGAAAAGCTTCTGTACAGCTAAGGAGACAACAACCAAAACAAATTGACAACCTACACAACGGGAAAAGATATTTGCATATTTTAATTCAGACAAAAGCTTGACAACTAAGATCTATAGAGAACTTAAATTAATCCATATGAAAAAAGCCAACAATCTCATATATCAATGGGCAAGAGACATGAATAGAACCTTCTCTAAAGAAGACAGATGAATGGCTAACAAACATATGAAAAATGTTCATCATCCCTATCTATTAGAGAAATGAAAATCAAAACCACCCTGAGATACCATCTAACCCCAGTGAGAATGGCCCACATCACAAAATCTCAAAACTGCTGATGCTGGCATGGATATGAAGAGAAGGGAACACTTTTACACTGCTGGTGGGACTGCAAACTAGTACAATCTTTCTGGAAGGAAGTATGGAGAAATCTCAAAGCACTCAAACTAGACCTCCCATTTGATCCTGCAATCCCATTACTGAGCATCTACCCAAAAGGAAAAAAAAATTTTATCATAAGGACACTTGCACTAGACTGTTTTTTGGAGCTCAATTTACAATCACCAACATGTTGAAATAGCCTAAATGCCCACCAACCCAGGAATGGATTAACAAACTGTGATATATGTACCCCCATGGAATACTATTCAGCCATTAAAAAAGATGGAGACTTTACATCCTTTATATTAACCTGGATGGAAGTGGAACACATTGTTCTTAGTAAAGTATCACAAGAATGGAGAAGCATGAATTCTATGTACTCAATTTTGATATGAGGAGACAATTAAGGACATGGTGGGGGTGGTGGAAGGGGAGAGCAGAGAGGGAAAGAAGGAGGGAGGGGTGGGGAAAGGAAGAGCAGAGAGAGGGAAGGAGGGAGAGGGGTGGGGCCTTAGTGTGTGCCACACATTTTGGGGGCCAGACACAATTGCAAGAGGAACTTTACCTAACAAATGCAATCAGTGTAACCTGGCTTATTGTACCCTCAATGAATCCCTAACAATATATATATATATAAAAAAAAGAAAGCCAGAGGCCAAGTGTTCAGGGAAATGCTCTCAAACCACATTGTAAAACCGGTCTGACAATAAAATTCACACTTACTAGATAACACAAGGTGTACCATCACCACTTGTGCAAAAAAAAAAAAAAAAAAAAAAGGAAAAGAAAGAAAAGATTTGGAATTGCTAACCCAAACCGTGCAGAAAGTAAAACTATGGAGAAATTAATTTATAGTCCTGTTTTTAGATAACATTTACATATAATAAACACATAAACTCATGAGTATATTATAATGAGTTCTGACACGTGCATAAAACTCTTTTATCCCACACTCCTTCAAGATACAGCACATTTCCATATATTCAGAAAATGGCTTCATTCCCCTTTTCAATCAGTTTCTGGAGGCAATCAGTTCTTTGATTTTTTTTCTTATCTGTGGAATAAGTACAATTTTATAAGAGGTTCTCCTTTTTGTCAGAATTTGTTTGTTCAGGATAATGTTTGAGAGTTTTGTGTGTGTCGGTAGTTTGATCCTTCTCATCATTAATAGTCCATGTTATGTGTGTATATACCATTAGCTGTTTATGTATTCTTACCTTAACTTTGCTTGTTTCTAGATTTAGTTGACAATGAATAAGACTATTACAAACATTCTTATGTTTTTTTGTAGATTCATACTTTCATTTCACTAATTTATACACCTAGAAGTCAATTGGTGTTAGTAGGTGGATGTAGGTTTAACATTAAAAGTAACTTTCAAACTATCTTTCCAAAGAGTTTTTATTTTTATTGCATTTAGTCTCTAATAATTTTATCCCCTATCAATTTGGTATGAAAGTGATAATACGCCTTGTATAATAATAAGTTTTCATTAATTTTAAACACCTTGAAGGCATGTCTATATTGGTTTTACTTCAAAGTTCTCTGATAATTAAAAATGGTAAGTGTTTTTTTTTTTTTTAGACACAGTCTCACTCTGTCTCCCTGGGTAGAGTGCCGTGACATCATCTTGACTCACAGCAATCTCAAACTCTTGGGCTTAGGCATTACTCTTGCTTCAGCCTCTCCAGTAGCTGGGACTCAAGGCAACCCTGCCAGACCCACGTAGTACTTTTTATTTTTAGTAAGGTCGGGGTCTTGCTCAGGCTGGTCTCCAACTCCTGAGCTCAAGTAATCCACCCGTCTCCACCTCCCAGAGTGCTAGGATTACAGGTGTGAGCCACCATGCCCTACCTGGTAAGAATTTTTTATTTGTTTTCTCCCATTGCGAATGCTACTTCTAGGTATTTGCACATTATTTTTAGTGCTTTGCTTTGGATTATTGAATTATAGGTGCTGTATGTACATTCCACCTTAATTTCTTTGATAAAGATGTGTTAACATATTTTATTAGATATGTGTTTGCATATGGTTATCTATTTTCTAAATAATATTGTTTGTGAGCAAAACTTTAAAATTTGATCATTCTAAATTGTCACTTACTCTTTAATGGTTTAATAAAAATTTTATTAAATTTTAATAAATTAAATGGTTTAATAAAAATTTTATTAAATTTTAATAAATTAAATGGTTTAATAAAAATTTTTTAATAAAAAAAGCCTCCTTGTAGGTCACAAAGAGCTGCTTCTACATATTTTCTTTAAAGCTTTATAGTTTTTGCTTTTGCATAAAAATCAATGATCATCTAAAATTAATGTCTTTGTGTATGGTCTGAGGTACAAGGCAATTTTATTTTTCCCATGAGACTATAAACCAATTCCATTACTAGGTTTTGAAAAATCTTATTTTCCTAGTACTGCTTTGGATACTTTGTTGAAAATAAATTAATTGTACATGTGGTTTCATTTCTAAAATCTTTCATTTTTATTGATCAAATTTTCTATTTTTGGCTAACAACATACTTTCTTGAGATTAAGTTGTGAAGTCAAATGGTCTAATTTTTTGAGCCTTGTTCTTTTATTTCAATAATTTACTTTTGCCATTATAAGTATATATATTTGCACAGTTATTCTTCTAATATACGATCAGGTTGCGTTTTTCCATTTGATGCACCTCTTTTAATGTTTCTCAGAAATGCTTTGTAGTTTTCTGCATAGACATTTTCATTTTTCTGTTTTTAAAAAATATTAAGTATTCTATGATTTGGCAGGTTTGTGAAAAAAAAGTTTTTTAGCATTATTTTCTGATGTCTACTTAAGCCTAATGTTACAATGGAAGAAGACTTTTAGTGTCCTAGAAAAGAGCATGTATTTTGCATGCGAATAGAGTCTAAATAATCATGGCAACAAAGCAGAGTGTACCAATAAAGAGATGAGAGGTGGGTAAATGGATGGATAAAAAAATTCTGACTCCCTTTCGGAATCTGGATGGGCTCTGTTAAATGTTTGCAGGATCGAATCTTACAGAGGAGAGACCACAGGAGTTCCATGCTTCTTTTGGACTATGGATTTTAGGAGACTGAGTTTTAGGAGACTTCCTAATTCTTTCCCCTTGAAAAGCTTGCCCTTAATCTCAGCACTAATGACATTTTTAATAGATACTTTTTTGTTGTTTTCAACTTCCTAATTCCTTGTAAAGTGTATGCAGTATCCATGAACTCTATGTTGTATTTATTTGTGAGGCCTGCACCACAAACTGGGTGGTTAAAACAACAAAAATTTATTCTTTCACAGTTCGAGACGTTAGAAGACCAAGATCAAGTTCTTGGGGGATTGATTTCCTCTGAGGATAATGAGAAAGAATCTTTTCACAACTCTCCCCTCACTTCCAGTGTTTTTCTGGATGTCTGTGGGGTTTCGTGTTTATAGAAACATCGACCCAATCCCTTCCCTCCTCTTCCTCCACATGGCAGTCTTTCTCAGTGTATGTCTCTGCCAAAACTTTCCCTTTTGATAAGGACACGAGTCCTACATTAGAGACCTGTCCTACTCAACTACAACTTTATATCAACTATGTCTATCTGAAATGAAACTATTTACAAAAATGTTCATCTTCTGAGGTGACCTAACTCGGGGTTAGCACAACATGACACAATTTTTTTGAGGACACAATTCCACACAGAGCCACTCCTATAAAAAATCTGACTGCCCTTATCTACCCTGTTGTGAGATGGCCCATGAAGGTCACACGGAGAACAACACAGACAGAAGGGTGTTCAACCAAACACAGCTCATCAAAGCCGACAATTTGTGCCATTGTTAGGTGTTACGTACCATAGATCAACCTCTGGCTACTATAACTCATATGCTTTAATGTGCAAATTTGTACTTTTTTTACCCACAAAAATCTTATCTCATTGGAATTAGCTTAAAATTTAGAATATCCTTGTTTAGATGAAGCCTAGTTGCAGGTGAGACTCCTTGATTATTATTTTTCTGTTTTAGCTTTTGAATATAGCTTTTCTTAATTCAGAGACATACAATTTAATAAGACAAATTATCCACTCATTCTCAATATATAAAGGGAGACAGGAACTGGAATAGTTCAATAATTCACACGTGTTCAAAAGGAGGGAGAGGAAAGAAAGTATATAACAGAGACTGGTCCGTGGAACTTCTGTGGTCTCTCCTCTGTAAGCCAGAAGTAATGGTCTGTGTTGTAGCTGAGTAATTTTCTTAGCCAGCTCCTTGTCAGACCCACAAATCTCTGTGAATGATGTCCTCTCTATCTTGAGGTGAGAATTAGAGTGTGGCCTTCAGGTTTTTAGAAACATTTTTGTTTACCTACAGGGTGTACGTGCCTCTGCCTTAAATAGTCTTAAAGAGTTATAAAACCATGCACCCTTGACCTTGACCTAAACCCAAGTTTTACTGGTCCTATCCTAGATTTAATCATGGCTCTCAGTATATTTTAAAAATTTTTTACCAGCTGGGAGTCTCAAAATAAGAATATTTATTTTTTCAACATAGTACTGCTATGTTAAAAATATTCTTTTCTAAATTTTGGTTGAAAACATCTCATCAATATCTCTTTTCTTTCTTATTTTGTCATAGACCAGTAAATGGAGCTATTTCATAATTTGTATGTTTTGCCCCGAAATTTTTTACCCTAGTCAAAATGATATATTTTGTAACATCTACATTTAGCAGAAAATAGTTTTACCAGCATTTGGTCAATACATAACATGCTCCCCTCCCCTCCAGACTCAATAACAATTTCCTCATTTTTTTTTTCAGATATTAACAAAATTGCCTCACTGTCCTTTTAGCTTTTCTCCGCAATTGTCCCAATGCCACACATTTTGGGTTTAAGTTATGATGGAATCTCACTTCTAAGTACTAATGTCTGTTTAAGTTATCTTTATCTACATAACAACTGACTCACACAAAGACTTAACCAACCACCTATTATTTCTCACAAATCTATGTGGCGACTGGGCAGTTCTGCTGATCCATATTTTGTTGAATGAACTGAGTCATGAATTTACCTTTTTTTATTATAATCACATTTTTTACTTCTTGTATAAAATATATCTGTTCTAACATTAATATAGATCATCACATCTTCATGCTTTCTGTTTGAATAGTAGTATATCTTTATCTTTTTTACAACTTATCTTCGCCCTTACATGCATTCCTTATAGACTGAATAAGGCTGGATCTTGTTTTGTTATCAAGTTGAGGCACAATCTGTGCCTTAGTTGAATTTTTTTAATTATTGAAATTTAATATAATCATTCCAAAGATTAGATTTGTGCCCGAAATTTTGCTTTTCTTTGCAGCTTTCCCTTTTGTTGTTTTTGGTTTTATTTTCTTGCTTCTATTTTTTTGCTATTTTCTTTGTGATCAGTTAAATATTTTTATAATTCTATTGGTATAGCCATTTCTTAATTTTTATGTGTTACCCTTTAGATTGTTATTTGTATAACCTACTTATAGTTTATTTGTATTATTTCACATAAGACATAAGATTATACCAATGTACAATATAGTTCAATAGTATAGTTCTATTTTTTTGAGACAGAATCTCATTATGTCACTCTGGGTAGAGTGCTGTGGTATCACAGCTCACGGCAACCTTAAACTCTGGGGCTTAAGCTAGTCTTTCGCCTTAGCCTCCCAAGTAGCTGAGACTATAGGTGCCTGCCACAATGCCCAGCTATTTTTTTTTGTTGCAGTTGTCATTGTTGTTTTAGCTGTTCCAGGCCGAGTTCAAACTTGCCAACGTCGGTGTATGTGACTGACGCCCTACCTCTGAGCTATGGTGCTGCCAATGTAGTTCTATATACTGCATTTGTGATACTATTATCTTATACATTATATTTACTTACATTATTTGTACTTCTCACCATTCAGAGTTATGAAGTTTGCTTTAAACAGCTGCATGTGTTTTAAAGAACTCAAGAGATGGGAGATTTATATATTCCAGTATTATTTGCCTATGTAGTTTCCATTTTCAAGGACTTCATGTCTTCCTAAATGTACTTTTTCATTTGGTGCTACTTCTTTTTATTTTAATTTTTGTGGTAAGACATTTATAATTTACTCTTCGGTATTTTGAAATACACCCTTTCACTGTGCACCTGAGGGAGGAGGGAGAGCATTTGGTGGGATATCACCTAAGGTGCTATTTCTTTTTAGGGTGAAGAATGAACTTCCTTTCAGAATATTTTTGAGTTTTATATATTAAATATATTTTATTACAATTATTTTCACTTATGTTTATAAAATACTTTTAAATTACACATTTGGCTGATGTATTTCTATTGAGAATCATTGGCCTCAACGATGGCCTCAAAATGTGAATGTACACTAAGTTATCCAAGGATGTTACTGAAATTCAGATTCTGATTCTATAGGATTAAGATGGTCTGAAGATATAAATATCTTTTAATTTTATTCTACTTTTATTAATATTATTTAAATTTTCAAATAGTATTTAAGTACAATATTTTGATATATATATGTACAGGTAGAATGATTAAATTGACCTCATCATTATATAATTTACTTATTTATCATTTTTATGAGAAATAATTTAATTTACTCTTTTATTTTTAAATATATAGTGCTTTATTACTAACTACATTACCCTGCTCTATGACAGATCTCAAAACTTACTCCTCCTATCTATCTGAAGCTTTACATACTTTGGTCATTAATTTTCATTCCCTCGCCTCCCTACCCCAACCTCACTGTCCTTTTAGCTTTTAGGTAACTATCATTCTACAATTTACTACTGTGAGTTTAACTTTTTTAGATTCTATACATAAGTGAGATTGTATGCTATTTTTCTGTGTGTGTGTGTGCCTGGCTTATGTTGTTGCAATCACAAAATTTCTTTGCCTTTTATGGTGGAATAGTATTTTATTATATTTTTATATATTTATATATATAAATATATATATGTATATATATATAAATAACATTTTTTATTCATTCTTCTATCAAAAGACATTCATGTTGGTTCAATACCTTGGCTATCCTGAATAATCCTGCAGTGATATGGGAGTATAGATATACCTTTGACATAATGATTTCAATTTCTTTGGATCTATACCTAGAAGTAGCATTATGAGATCATATAGTACATCTACGTGTAGCACTCTATACCATTTTTTTTAAATGGCTTTACTAATTTACACTCCCATTTAAGAGTTCTTTTTTCTCTGCATCTCAACAACTTTTACCTTTCATCTTTTTTGATAAAAGTCATTCTACCAAGAATAAAGTGATATCTAATTGTGTTCATAATTTGCATTTCCCTAATGAATAGGGATGCTGAGCATTTTTTTAATGTATCTGTTTTCCATTTGTATGTCTGCCTTTGAGAAATGTCTTTTCAGGTACTCTTTCTATTTTTTATTCAGGTTATTGATTTTCATGCTGTGAAGCTATTTATGCTCCTTATATATTTTGAATATTAACCCTTTTACAGATGTGTAGCTTGCAAATATTTTTTCCTCTTCTGTGGGTTTTTTCATTTTGTCAACTGCTTCCTTTGCTGTGCAGTATCTTTTCAGTTTGATGCTATGCCAATTTGTCTTACTTTGCTTCGTTGCCTGTGCTTTCAAGGTCATATCCAAAAAACTGTTTTGCCTATTCCAATGTCATGGAAAATTTTCCCTAAGTTTTCTTCTAGTTGTATTACTATAGTGAAAGTATTGTGAAGGTGAAGTCTGTCTAGTGAAGAATTAATTGTATTCTTGATATTGTGCTAATATGTTGTATTGTCTCTGGATTTTGTTTGCTTCCTTTAAGTAATAATGCCATTTGTTATAGCAAGATGGTGACATAGCTGAGCTCAAACCCTCACTGTGTTTGGAAGAAGCTGTGTCTGCCCAGCTCTTTTTCCTTTCAGTAGCTGCTCCCACTAGAACCTTGAGATTCAGATTCAGTCATCAACCAAGAACCTGAAGTTTACATGAGATCTCTGTGCTCTTTCTCATGTGACTTCCTCCTTTCCCAGACCCTCCACCCACTTCACTTTCTACCATTCTAGAAGCTTCAAATTGTCCTCTGACTCCACACACACCAAGGAAGGTGCTCTTTCCTCCTGTTTCCCCTGCCTGTGCAGTATAAACAGAAGATGCCCTCAAGTGAAAAACGAAACACAAATTTTATCTACTAGAGATTCTTTCTTTCAAAGTCGACTCCTCTCTGATTTTTTCCTGCTCTTGGAAACTCTTTATTGCCTTCAAGCAGTTGTTTTTTATGATTATTTCGCATTTATAAACATTATCTGAGGAATTGCTTGTCTGTGTATTCCATTATTACTACTACAGAAGCCTTCAGGGTTACCTTTTTAAGTCCATAGTGTCTCGGTTATTGAAAGTACTGATCTTTGTTAAGATGCAGTTTTTAACATACAATTTTTTCTTTTTCTTTTTTTTCTTTCTTTTCTTTTTTTCTTTTTCTTTTTTTCTTTTTCTTTTTTTTTCTTTCTTTTCTTCTTTCTTTTTCTTTCTTTCTTTTTTTTTTTTCTTGAGAACACAGTCTCCCTCTTTTCTCCTGGTAAGAGTGCCATGGCCTCATCACAACTCTCAGCAACCTCAAACTCCTGGGCTCAAGTGATCTTCTTGTCTCAGCCTTCCACCAGGCTGGGACTGTAGGCACACAACACTGTGCACAGCTAATGTTTGTATTTTTAATAGAGACTCGCTCTCACTCAGGCTGTTAACCTCTCAGTGTTAGGCTGACAGTCAGTTCTGTCTAATCTATGGATTCTCATTTTTCTCTGTGCCGCTTCTCCCTGGAATCACTTGCCCAGTACTATAAGTGTTATCTTCTGAAAACGTGCCCTTGTACCTTGCTATAGCCTGAATGCTTGTGACATTCTCTCCCCAAATTAATATATTGAAAATCCCCAGGGTAAAGGTATTTGGAGTTGGGGCCTTCGGGGTATGATTACATCACGAGAGGAGAAACCTCATGAATGAGATTCTGAAGTGTCTAAGGGCATCATGTCTTTGTAAAAGTGACCAGAGAGAGATCCCTCCTGTTTGCAGTGACAGTGAGAAGACAGCTGTCTGTGAGGAACAGACCCTCATGAGACACAGAATCTCTGGCACCTTCGTCCTCAACTTCCTAGCTTCCAGAATTATGAGAATAAACTCCAGTTGTCTATCAGCCACCTAGTCTATGGTACTTCTTGTTACAGCAGTCCAAACATCTCGTTTACAATAAATAAACTTCCTTATATTATTTATTAAATGTATCTTTTACTTCATTAAAACCCATTCCATTGTAATTTCATCAAACTCCTCTCAGCCCTCTGAAGCAATTGCTTTTTCTGCAACTTCAGGTCTAGAGGTAGGACTGCGTTCCCTTGGCTGCTCACTGATGCAGTAGACCTATCATTGTTCTTCAGTTCCTCAGTTTTGGATGACTTCCAGTTGCTTATTCTATGTGTCTCCTTTTAGGGTACACATAGAAAAAACACACAAATTTGAAGACTGATGTCAGGAAATGGATAAACTACACATCCACACTACAAAAGATTTTATAACTGAAGCCTCTTTTGGAGAAAGGAGACAGAACCCCAGTAGAATCAGCACTGGTACAGAGAGAAATTCATTATCTCAAAAGCAAACCCAGAAAGTTGTACAGGTACAAATGGCCCAGGGTATATTAGGGAGGAGAATGCTGCCTTCTCGGTCTGCCTGACTTTTATAGCTTTCCTTGTTATCTTTCTGATTCTCTCTGTCCTTCTATGAACTGTTTTTTCTCCCAAATTGAGTAATCAGTAGTTGTGGACTCACTTTTATGTTTTCAATGACAGATACAATCTGAGCAACCTTTTCTCAAATGCTTCATTCTAAATCCCAAGGATTTCTGAACCTGGTTTATGGTAGATGAAACGTCTAGTCGAAAGTTGCAGCTTCTTTAGAATAATGTGGTTAGAAGAATCATCTTTCAATGAAGGTCAATGCTGTCATCACATACAGGAAAACGTATGTTTATTTAAATGTAAAATATTTTATATTTTCCTTGGATTATTAATCCTATTACTTTTCTTACCACTCAGAGAAAATAGCCCTACCTCTGAATTCCAGAGAAAAAAGATTCCATCAGACAATCACCTCTCCAAATTCCAACCAAAAAACTTATCTCTGCATCCTTTTGTTGGTTAATTTATTTTAAAATAATGACCAAGTCTCTCTTCTTGTTTAAAGCTAATTTTACTACCGGATTTCTAGATTTCTGTCCTGTCACAGGCCGTTGCCCTCTGTGAATTGTATCTGCTGCTTCCTGTAATTTAGTCTCTGCTCATGTGCTAACATCATCTCATCCTTTATTAAGATTAATAAGTGCGGTGAGATCCTGGCAGGAATGAAATGGCACAACTGAGCTCAGACATTTGAGGATAATTTAATATGAGAATGTATACAAAAACGTGATAGGGGAGGCTGAAACCTCCAGGGATGGAGTGGGTCTCTTTTGGCATCTAACCTGAGTTGGGGCGAGCTGGTATTAAAATCTGAGACAAAAGTGTGAAAACCAGGGGACGTGAGGTAATAAATGTGTTTGTGTCTGCCTCCCTTCTTTTCTTTCAGACTCCCATTTAACAAATGAAAAGAAAGCATGAGAAATATAGGTCATGTAGTTTTTAGCTTCTTGGAAATAGCAAGGGTCTGAAAGGGCAAATGGAAGATAGCCACATATCCTTTAAACCATGAAACGTCAATGAAACACATGTTTATTTGGTCTCGCACATGTCCTAGTTGGCCCCATATCTCTTTTTTCCTTTCCGACAAAGATTGTCAAGGAGTAACCTGGTCTTACTCCTCTCTCGTCATTTAGTCTATATATCCTCCCATCTATACCACCATCGGCAACTCCACTGAAGCTGTTCTCTAGTCAAAGTCATCAACACCTGCCACCTATTTGACAATACTCTTCCTGGACAGTTTGTCACATCAAATCCTGCTGAACTACCCAGAATTATTAATACTTTCTTACAATTTCTTCCTGATTTCTTCTTTTCTCTTTTCTTGTAGCTTATTATGCATTTCTTTCTCTACCCATCCTTTATATTTTAGTAACCTGAGGAAAGAGCTATGTTCTCTCTCCCTCAGTCTTTCTCTCTCTCTCTCTCTCTCTCTCTCTCTCTCTCTCTCTCTCTCTCTCTCTCGTCTTTCTCTCTTGCGCGCACACACACACACACACACACACACACACACAGTGTGTGTGTGTATATAAAAGGTGTGTATCCATTTCTTTTCCAATGATGCTTTATAAAACTATATTCCTTCCAGAATACTCCCCTATGGGTCAGATGCACATATTAGGATTCTGTAAAGGAGACAAATTCAGTAGGCCCTCTTCATTAAACATGCGTCTTTTATTCCTGTGGCCCTGGAGGAATAATCCATTTATTCATTTTAGGAAAAAAGTAAGATTTTTCTTTTCCTCTCTTACACATCTGACCATCACAACACCCTAGCTTATTTGGTCTGTTATCTAAATATATCCTGAATGAATGCAGGTGGCCAAGCCCTGTCTCCTTATACAGTATCCACTCTAGACCACAGCACCATAGCCACAAGCACTTAATGTTTTCTCTCCTTCAAGTACGCCCTGGGGTTATAACTGCTCCTGATCCACAAAGAAAAGCAACTGAGAAACATGATACTTGTGCTTCCCTATAGTCACCATTTTTTTTTTTTTAATCTATATACATCTCAAAACGTCATGTTGCAAACCTCAAATACACACAATAAAATGTATTTTTTTAAAAAAACAGAAAAAAAAGAAAAAAAAAGCGAATCAAACTCTACAATTTCAAGTGATCTCTCAAAGCATAAATGTGATTATATTTTTCCCAGATTAATGACTTCCCATTGCCTTGAGTATTCCTTAGGCGATATTTCTAGTTTCGATGGCTTAACACTCCAGACTCAGGCTCTTAAGGTAATTTTTAGCTAAATTGAAAATATTCAAACTTTTTGGATTCCTATGATTTCTTCTGCCTCTGCTTCCTATTTTATTTTACTTTAAATTTATTCCTGGAACATTCATACCACTAAGATATTCATGACAATTTAGAAATCATCAACATATATTTCTTTCCATCTGAAGGGAAAAGATCATTTTCCGCATGCTGGGAAATGGGTAGTGACATGTTTGAATAGATTTGATCAGCCTGCAAAGCATATATAGTGAAAAGGTGAAAAAGTTCAGGGCAGGATACTGAACAGACCCAAATTGCAGGGTAATGTCCCCAAAATTAAGAAAGCTAAGAATTTAGAAAATAACAGCCATATTATCACTTTCTAATTTTGCAAAGCATTCAGATTATTATGAATTCATTGCAAACCAATCCTTCTCTGTGATTTTCAACTTAATTATAATTTTCTCTCATTGTGAGAGTGTCAAGAGTGTACTATTTCCTATTGGTAACGCAAATCAAATGTGATTCATATAAAATGTACGTTGTACTTAAGCATTTCTCTAAATGTGCCAGACCTGTCATTTTATCTTTGCACGATGGTGTTACTTAGACAGGACTGGCTGCATGATGATTTGAGTAAACTGTGTAACATGTTCAATATAATATGTTCATTCTTATGGTCAGTGACAAAACTTTTTTTCACCCTGATATGCTATCTTTACAGAAAATATGGTCAAATACAATAACCCACACAAATGGAACCTTCATTAGGTTATGGAGAAAAAAGGCACAGGATATCAAACTGATAAATAGGTTTGATTCATTAACAAGAAGTGTGATCAAAATAATAGAATTACATAAATGTTTTATCAAGATACTACATAGCTCCAAGTTCTAAACTTAAAAAAAATAAATAAATAAACTAGGAAAAGAATAAAAGAAGCAAAAATAATAGTTATGTTTATAAATTGTAGAAAGAAATATTCTTATTCCCAGCTCATGTTTCCTTTACATGAGCTAAGTGTCCTCAGCATGTGAGTTTTTATATTGAACTAAATGTAATGATTTTAATACAAGGGAGGTGAGCACAATACTGTCAGTAAAACCAATATTTACCCCATGTTTACTGTTTTAATTGTTACACAAAACAAATGCGATGCAACATCATCAATATCAACTATTTAATGAATAGTTTTTTCTATTGAATTTGTATCTTTTTTTAATTTATCTTTTTATTGCTAAATCATAGCTGTGTACATTAGTGCAATCAAGGGGTACAAAGTACTGGATTCATATACAATCTGAAATATTCTCATCAAACTGTTCAACGTAGCCTTTATGTCATTTTCTTGGTCATTGTATGTAGACATTTATATTCTGCCTATAGTAAGTTTCACCTATACCCACTCTAAGATGCACTGTAGGTGTGGCCCCATCATTACCCTCCATCCACCAAAACCTCACCCCTCCCTTCCCCTTCCTTGGCCCCTTCCCCATAGTCTTGGGTCATAATTGGGCTATAGCCTTCATGTGAAAGCCACATTTTAGTTTCATAGTATGGCTGAGAAGATCGGATACATTTCTTCCATTCCTGAAATACTTTGCTAAGAAGAATATGTTCCAGTCCCATCCATGTAAACATGAAACAGGTAAAGTTTCCATCTTCCTTTAAGGCTGCATAATATTCCATGGTATTCATGTACCACTATTTGCTAGTCCATTCATGGGTCGATGGGCACTTGGGCTTCTTCCATGACTTAGCAATTATGAATTGGGCTGCGATAAACATTCTGGTACAGATTTCTTTGTTATATTGTGATTTTTGGTCTTCTGGGTATAAACCTAATAAAGGAATTATAGAATCAAATGGCAGGTCTATTCTTAGGTCTCTAAGTATTGTCCAAACATCCTTCCTGAAGGAACGTATTAGTGTGCACTCCCACCAGCAGTGTAGAAGTGCGCCCTTTTCTCAACACCAACATCTCTGGTTTGGGGATTTTGTTATATGGGCTACTCTTACTGGGGTTAGGTGATATCTCAAAGTAGTTTTGATTTGCATTTCTTTGATGATTAAGGATGATGAGTTTTCATGTGTATGTAGATCATGCATCTGTCTTCTTTAGAGAAGTTTTTCTTCAAGTCCCTAGCCCACTCTGAGATGGGATCATGTGTTCTTTTCTTGCTAATACGTTTGAGTTCTCTGTGGATTCTGGTAATTAGACCTTTATCAGAGGTATAACCTGCAAATATTTTCTCACATTATTAGAGCTTTCTGCTTGCTTTACTTACAATGTTCTTGGCTGTACAGAAGCTTTTTAGTTTGATCAGGTCCCAGTAGTGTATTTTTGATACTGCTTCAGTTCCCTGGAGAGTCACCCTCATAAAATATTCACCCAGGCCGATTCCTTCAAGAGTTTTCCCTTCACTTTCTTCAAGTATTTTTATAGTTTCATGTCTTAAGTTTAAATCTTTTATCCAGTGAGAGTCTATCTTAGTTAATGGTTAGAGGTGTGGGTCCAGTTTCAATCTTCTACAGCTTGCCAGCCACTTCACCCAGCACCATTTGTTAAATAGGGAATCTTTTCCCCACTGAATGTTTTTAATTGGCTTGTCAAAGATCAAATAATGGTAAGTAGCTAGATTCAACTCTTGGTTCTCTATTCTGTTCCAGACATTTACTTCTCTGTTTTTGTGCCAGTACCATGCTGTTTGGATCACTATCAATTTATAGTACAGTCTCAGGTCTGGTAGCATGATTCCTCCTGCTGTGTTTTTATTGCTGAGTAATGCTTTGGCTATCTGAGGTTTTTTCTGATTCCATATAAAATGTAGCATCATTTTTTCAAGACCTTTAAAATATGACAATGGAGCTTTAATAGGAATTGAGTTAAAATTATATATAGCTTTGGGTAGTATAGAAATTTTAACAATGTTGATTCTTTCCAGCCATAAGCATGGTATGTTTTT